>SNQJ01S0070287.1:256-38821 GCA_010110895.2 Picea sitchensis | reverse complement strand
CCCAAGCTGAGGTATGATGTAGAAGTAAAATATAGGCCCTCTATACCGGACAATGTCAAGCATTGGAAGGTATTTGAAGATGATCTGGAAATCAAGAAATTTCTCCAATCCGTTGATGACTTTTCTGCGTTGCACATAGATTAGGATCCTGACATGGAAGGAGGCCGTCACCCTGGAGAGTTTTTAAATAAAATTGTTGATCACCAGATTATTCAACTACCGAGCAATTACATTCTGAGAGGACTAATCCCATTAGAAATATTGTTCGATGGGAATGATGTGGAAGTAAAGGGTAGAGTTTCAGGTGATGAGGCTGACATAGCTGAATGCAACATAGGCACACTAGAGGAGCCTAAGTTTGTCAATTTTTCAAGGAGTTTGACCAAGGAGCAGAGGGCTGAATATACCGAGTTGCTGAGAGAGTTTGTTGATGTGTTTGCATGGACCTACGAAGACCTCAAGACATATGACACATCGGTCATTGAGCACAAGATCCCACTGAAAGAAGAGGCTAAGCCATTCAAGTAAAAGCTGAGGCAGATAAATCCCATGTTGCTACCTGTCATGGAGAAAGAAGTGAAGAAGTTTCTAGATGCCCAAATCATTGTCCTCTTGAGATATTCCGATTGGGTAGCCAATTTGGTCCCGGTAAGGAAGAAAAGTGGGGAAATCAGACTCTGTGTTGATTTCAGGAACCTGAAAAGGAGCTCGAGGAAAGACAATTATCCCCTGCCCAACATGGAGCACATATTGCAGAAGGTCACTGGTGCATCAAGACTATCCATGATTGATGGCTTCTTTGGTTACAATCATATATCAGTCATGCCTGAGGACAGGGAGAAAACAACCTTCACCACTCCTTGGGGAACATTCATGTACGCCAAAATGCCTTTTGGACTGATGAATGCAGGAACAACATTTCAGTGAGCCATGGACATAACCTTCATCAGGGAGAAAGACTAGTTCATGGTAATCTATCTAGATGACATCATGGTCTTCTCTAGGACATATAAGGAACATTGCTGCCACTTGAAGAGGGTTTTCCTGAAGTGTCGAAGGTTTGGCCTAGCTTTAAACCCCAAGAAATATTTGTTCGCTATGCAGGAAGGGAAGCTATTAGGCCATATAGTGTCAGCAGAGGGAGTAAGGATCGACCCTAGCAGAGTAGAAGCACTTCAGACCCTGTCACTTCCCAGATCTAAGAAGGAAGTTTAGGCCTTTTGGGGGAAGATAAATTTTCTGAGGAGATTTGTCTCAAATTTTGCTGAGTTGGTGAAGCACATCACAGCCATTCTCAGGAAGGGAAATGAAGTAAAATGGACTACTGAACCCAGGGAATCTTTTGTCCAAATAAAGAAGGCATTGACTGAGGCACCTGTGCTAATCAGTCCTGATTATTCTAAAGATTTCCTAATTTTTTCTTTTTCTTCCTGTGATACAGTAGCAACAGTCTTGTTGTAGAAAAATGAGCAAGGGCAAGAGAAACCTATTGCCTCCTACAAAAAGGCATTGAGGGATGCAGAACTCTGGTACGAGGCCATGGAAAAGCAGGCCTATGCCCTAGTGAAAGCTCTCAAATATTTCAGAGTCTATGTCTTGCACTCAAAAATCACTGCATATGTTCCTTCGGCCTCTGTGAAGGACATTCTTACATAGCTCGACATAGACGGAAGAAGAGGTAAGTGGATTGCCAAGATCCTAGAGTTTGACCTGGAAATCAAGCCCACCAAGTTGATAAAGGGGCAGGGTTTAGCCAAGTTGTTGGCTGAATCCAATTGCAAAGATTTAGGAATTAACTTCATCAATGAGCAAGCTGAGTCATCCAACAAGTGATTCTAGGGTTCCTTATCACTAGCAGCATGCGCCTAGTACAAGGACATCTTGTATTTTCTGTAAGATATAAGGCCTCCTGATGGAATGGAAAAGAGTAAGGCGAGATATCTAAAGCTTAGGGCGGTCATATATTTCCTCATTGACCAAAACTTGTACTGGAAAGATCCTTTAGGGGTATTCTTAAGGTGCTTGAACCCACAAGAAGCTCAGCAGGTTACATTTTCCACAATGGCCTTTGTGGGGGGCATCATTTCTAGAAGACCACAGCCCATAAGATCCTCCGAGATGGGTATTACTGGCCCACTTTATTCCCTGATGTCTGCAGAGAAATCAGATCTTGCATCAAATGTCAGAAGTTCTCAGGAAAGCAGCAAATTAAATCTCTGTCATTAAAGCCTGTAGTAGTTTCAACACCCTTTCAGCAGTGGGGATTGGACTTCATCGAAGAAATTCATCCTCCATCGAGTGGCCAACACATATGGATTCTGATTGCGACAGACTATTTCACCAAATGGATAGAAGTTGTCCCCACCAGGAGCACTTCCCACAAAGTGATTATCAGCTTCCTAGAAGATATCATAGCCATATTTGGCTGCCCTAGCAGAATTGTCACTGATAACACCACTCCCTTCAGGTCTGAGCCTCTGGTCAAGCTCTGTGAACAGTTTGAGATTTCACTAATTCACTCTACTCCCTATTATCCTCAGGGAAATGGAATGGTAGAGTCTTCCAACAAGAGCCTGATCAAGCTCATTAAGAAATTGCTGGAAGACAATAAAAGGGCCTGGGATTCGAAGCTAAAATTTTCTCTATGGGCTGATCGGGTGAAAACCAAGAAGTCCTTGGGCATCTCACTTTTCCAACTTGTTTACGGAACAGAGGCCATTTTCCCTACTCAACTCGCCTTATCTATGGAAAAATTACTCCAGGACCTTGAAGGAGAGCCTGACAACATGGTCAGACGGATTCATCAGATGGTGGAAGTGCAGCAGATTAGAGAGCAGGTCATGAACAAGGCCTACGATTATCAGCAGAACATCAAACAGGCTTTTGACAGGAAGGGTAGAAAGAAAGAATTTGAGCAGGGTGAGATGGTGCTCAAATGGGATGCACCCAGGTAGGATAGGGGCAAGCACAGTAAGTTTGATGCCCTCTGGTTTGGGCCTTTCAAGATCCTTGAGGAATTTTCGAACAACACTTACAGATTACAGGATCTGGAAGGCGAAGAAGTTTTTAGTGGCCCAGTGAATGGGCATTTCTTGAAAAAATGTTTTCTGTGAGCCGCAGTTGGCTCTTTTGTTTTTGTAAATATTGTTTTTTGTTTTCATCTTAATAAATGACTTCGTAGCCCAACAATAAGGCACTGAATCTGCAAAAAGGTTCTTAGAGCATCACAGGGACGAATCTGTCCCCCATGGAGCCAAATGTTAGCGATATTTCTTGTAGGGGGGTTAGAATGCAAACAAATGGGTTAAAAACCCACTTGTCCTAAGTTTGGAATGTTAATGCGCCTATGGTAAGCGACAAGCAAGTCTGGGCGGCAGAGATTCGCGCGCTCGGATCAACGGTGCATATAGGATTCCAGACCTCCCCCGCCTTTCTACCTTTAAATGGAGGGGGGGGGTCCGGAATCGAGGGCGCATCTCTTCAACGGTCCTGATCGGAGCGCCCGGATCAACGACGCTAAAGGCAATTTCGGACCCCCCCCTTCCTTTCTACCTTTAAGCTTAGGGGGGGGGGGTCTGGAATCGGGCGCACAGCTTCCCAACGGCCAAAATTTAAGCGCCCGGATCAATGGCGCTCGCGCGATCTCATCCTTCTCAACTTCTCTATGTTTAACTAAGGTGGGCCCTTTCCCCGTTATGTCATCCTCCTGAGCCACCTCTCCCCTGTTGCCATGTGTCACCTGTCTATCTCCACTTTAGGCCAAGTGGTCCCTTCTCCATCCCATCATTTACCACCTGCCATGTGTCCCTCTTCTTTCCACGATAACCTCCATTAGAATGTGCCCATTGTATCTCATCACTTGCCTCCTCCGCTTTTTTTCTTTCCTCCATGTATCTTTCCCTCACGCCTCATCACTTCATACCTCACCGTCATAGTGTTGGTGCCACCATTCCCGTTATGCACCCCATCCTCCGCACTGGACTCCACGCCCATTCATCAGGCCGTTCAGCTAATCCAGGTGGCAACACAAAGGGTCTTCCACGTCGCAAGGGTGCCGAGTTGGCCGGGCTATCATCAATCCAGATGAAGAAGTTATTAAGGTAGTTGGTGGTGGTTAGACATCGCCTCCGCCATTATGGGAACGTCCGACGACGAGTTAAGAGCACGTCAATTCGCCTACGTAACTGTCAGAAGTTCGATTGCGTCCGCCGTAGGTGCACGACCATCCATTCAGAGGCCATGCAGACGCAAAGCCTTTAATGCAACGCCTAGTTTTTTTATTGCAGTTGTTGTTTGACTATATGTAGGCATTTTCGCCATTTTAGTATCCATCGATGGTAGAGCAAAGCTCCCGACTGTAAATTTTTAATGACCATTCTAAGTTCTATGGTTGTGTATCTGTGTTTGAGATTTGTTGTTTTATGACAAACAGTTTTCCTGTTCCATCTATGTTTCGCCTCATACCGGAGAGTTCATGATCGAATGATTCGCATGAATTGTTGCAGTGATGTTATGATGAATGATTCGTTGTTGCATTATTGTATTTTCTGGTCTTCTGCGTTTGAAGGTAAGAAGATCTTGCCTTTGGACGTTCCTCCTCACAGTCTGTTAGAAACTTGATGTTTATAACAGACCCCTGCACTCTTCTCATGCAAGTCTTCCCCCTACTCACCCTTTTTACAACTCACTGTTTGAAGTTTATCTAATACCTCACTCGCCCATGCATGCCTGGCCTAGTTTCAGAGTTGNCTGTTAGAAACTTGATGTTTATAACAGACCCCTGCACTCTTCTCATGCAAGTCTTCCCCCTACTCACCCTTTTTACAACTCACTGTTTGAAGTTTATCTAATACCTCACTCGCCCATGCATGCCTGGCCTAGTTTCAGAGTTGAGATGATATTGTCCTGAGTTTACCTCCATTTGATCACCCTTTTATAAACAAATCATGACATTAAATTGATGGGTGTCAGGCTCTTCTCCTTCAAGAAATCCATGAGTGACTTCCGATGCTAACACCACCTTCAAAGCTTGTCACTTTAGATTGTTGGCTCATTTTCTTTTCAATAAACCTTTAAGCTTCCCTTTTTATTTTCTCAAAATCTTGGAGAAAATGTCCTATCATGTGAGGAAAAATGTGACCAACCCCCACAATAATCTCTTTCACCATGGTTTGATCAAACTCCTCATTCTTACTGAACTAGAGAAGTAGGGGAAAAGTTGGGATGCCTTTATCTACTAATTTTCAAATCCTCAGTTGACAGTTAAGACCGGAAAAAAACCACTTAGCCTAAAAAATATCTCTCCATCCAAGACTCACTCTCCAAAATCTCCAAAATCCCTTTCACAAACTCCCTCTTTGTCGGAACAATACCAAAAGCTTGTTGATATTCCTACTTCTTCATCGGGGAAGAAAACCAAGAACAAATACCAAAAGAAGCCTATTGTTGACCCCCCAATGCCTTCATTTTCTCTTGATCCTACACCTAAGAAGTCCCAAGAAGTAATGCAGCAAGACTTTCCCATCATTCCCACAAGCAAGAGAGGAGCCAATTGATTTGGTAAGGGACCTTTTCGGAAGAGTACCTAGAACATAAGAACTAAGCCTTATGCCAAGCCTCCACCTACTTCGGATCCTATCCAAGTATCCTCCGACCTTGAGAGCCCTCATAAGCAACCTAGAGAAGTCTCTGCGGATGGATTAGAGCCACTAAGGAAAACAAAATCAGACCCTACCTCACCTTTCCGATATCCCATCACACCTACTTCACCCATTCCCACTCTTGATCCTAAATTTGATAAATTGACCACATATCTCAAAGGACCTAAGCCTTCCTTGGAGATCACTGATTTTTCCCCAACTATAGAGGAGATACAAAGGGAAAACCATCATCTTATCCAACAATTAGAAGAGAGGAAGACAATAGATGCACGCCTTCATCATGACAATGCAGTCCTTCAGGAAAACGTTAACTCCCTTCAGTGGTTGGTCGATGGGATGACCCAATATAACTACAGCTTAAGAGCACAATTTTGCTTGCTTGTCTATTTGCTTTAATAGGTTAGATAGGTTCTTTTTCTTACCTTCTTATGTATTTACTTTCATAGGGTATTTTCTCATTGGATATAGGTTGACAAGTTAAAAGTAGTTTTCTTTCATCATTTGCTTAGTATGCTTAATAGTTTACCTTTTCTTACTGTCATGAACTAGTTTGCTTTACATAGAGTTTTCATTCGCTTTCTTAGAAACTATCCATCAGTCCTTGGCCCAAAAGTACTTAGGTTACCTAGTTTCAATTTGCTTAGTAGGGTTTTTTCATTAGATATGTTTTCTTGAGTAGATTAGCCCTAGATATATGCTTTCCTTAGTTAGACTATACTCCTACCAACCTTTTTACCTTTGGCATATATTTTGCTACAACTCTAAGTTTACTTACCCCGGGTTGACAATTTAATTGAGGGTAGTTTAGTGTCTTTTTTAGTACATATAAATCACCTAACAAAGATCCACATTAAAAATGAGGTGTAAGCTAAGGAAAGGAGGAATACTCAATTAAAAATAATTTTCACCCACAACCTTTGTGATGTTGTAAGTCCCATATAGGAGGGGTATACGATTCAAGTGGGGACTTGTGAGGAACTATTTCTACAAATTTAGCGAGACCTTCTCACCAACTTAAAAATTGTGTGGAACCTGATGCGGGTCATGTCACTACTTGTACTTGGAAGTGGTCATTTTGGAATATATTGTGAACCTATTGTTAGAGGTCTAGATCCATCAAAACAATTGTCTACTCTATGTACCATGATCCAAGCATGGGAGGAAGTTTTTGGTGAAGATGGAACTAGAAGAGATACATCATTAGGGGCAAATGGATGGAACCCCAAGCATACCTAAAAAGGGTTATGGCCAATAAACATGTGGAGGGATATGTTATAGATATTTTGAACGTATGGAAGGATCTCATCCTATGTACGTGGATGCTTGTAATTGTACATGCATAGGATATGCACAATTATCTTGTTGACCACTTTAGGTTTCCCATAGTTTTGGGGGTGAAAGATAGTTGATTTGGTCATCTTGTTGTCCATAAGATACCATAGACTAGACCAATAGGTAGTAAAGAACCTACTATCTATATTTGAAATAATGGTCCATGGTAACCCAAAATGAACGAAAACATGCTCAAAGAAGATCCTAGTAGTGGCATCGATTGTGATACTCTTTTTACATGGTGGTAAAATGGCCATATTAAATAATTGATCGATAACCACAAAGACACAATTGTGAACATTTTTGGATGAGATAAAAATCGACATGTAATCCATGAAGACTGACTACCAAGTCTTATTTGGGGTAGGAGAGGAGTGTACAACCCTTTCTTCACGATGCATAGTTTAGTGATGGCACACACAATGCATGCCCTAATATACTGGTTGATGTCCTATAAAATATTTGGCCAGTAGAAATAATTCTAAGTATGGCTACTATATTCTCCACACCAAAGTTCCCTGCCATCCGACTATAATGTGCCTCCAAAATTATCTTTGCATTATCACTTGAAGGAACACAAAAATGACTCATATAGCACAAGAGTGCATCTTGGAGGTGCAAGTATGGTCCTATATTTCCTGCACTCAATGTTTGATAAGAAAGAACAAAGTTAGAGTCACTATTTTATAATTGTGGTCACTAATATGCCTCATTCCCACAAGATTTAATAACTATTTTTAGTGCCACAATCTGGGGCCAACTAAGACATTATGAAACATGGTTTCCACTTCCCTTCTTGTACTTAATGTTTAAGTGGAATTGTTGTAGGTATGTGTACCACTTATGACAATGATTATTCTACAACTATCCTTGTGTCTGCATGAATTTCAAAGGCTTGTGATTAATGTCGATGATCATTTCCTGCCCCAGAATATAATGCTTCCCTTATCAACATGTCTTCACAATGGATTACATCTCCTTGTCATAGGTGGGATATCTATGAACATCATCATATAGAATCTCATTTTTATAGGCCATTTGGTGTCCCTACTTAGTGAGTACCACACTGATATCATACTGAGAGGCATCTGTATCAATCTCAAATCATTAGTGTAGGTTTGGAAACATGAGGATTGGTTTAGAGTAAAGGTTGTATTTTAGATCTCAGAATTCTTTATGCTATGATTTAGACTAGACAATATTAGATTTAGATCCACCTTTGGTCACTTGAATGAGGGGCCAAGTGATATGAGAGAACCCCAAGATAAATATATGGTAGAAGTTGGTGGGGCCCAATAAGTTGTGAAGTTCTATTAGACATGTCAGAGCTAGCAAATAGTGAATGCAGTGGATCTTGATTGGGTCCACATGCACCTCATGTTCATCAATTATGTATCCTAAGTATTGAATTGTTTCCATGCCAACATTTCTCTAGATTGGAATATAACTTGTGCTAATGTAGAGTGCTCAAGACCTATTGAATGTGCTACAAATGTTCTGCCCAAGTTTGGATAAATATGAGGATGTCGTCCAAATATATGACCAAAAAGGATTTTATGAATGGATTTAATATATCATCCATCATCGACCTGAATGTTATTCGAACATTAGTTAATCCAAAAGGATTGACCAACCACTTAAAAATTCATTGTTTATATTTGAAGATTTTCTTCCATACATTAGTTTGTTTTATCAGAACCTAGTGGTATATTGACTTTAGATCAATCTTTCTAAGGAACTTGGCACCCTTAAGTTGATCAAGAAGATGATAAATCAGATGGATTGGATATCAGTTCTTAATGACGATTTTTTTCAAGGATATATAATCAATAAAAAAGTTTACATGCCCTATCCTTCTTTTGTACCAACACAATTGGGATCCCACAAGGTGAGGATATTGGTTGAATGTGACCCTTTTGAATGATCTCATGAGTTTGATTTTTTATTTATTCATTCTCCATAATGGAGCATCTATATATTACACCATTGGTTAAGGAAGCACCAAGTATAAATTCAATGGGATGTTTCACCTAACATTGTAGAGGAACCTCATACAGGGGAGGTGAATATATCTCTACATTCATCTACAATATTTTCCAACTCATTTTGTTGTGTAGATATATCCTATGCTAAATCTATGGTGGTCACGATGACATTTCATTCACCTTCTCATCAAACCATGAAGAGGAAAATCTTGGAATTATGAGAGATTACCCTTAAACATTGTCTTGTTGATATCAATGAAATGGTAGTAGTCAGAACTACCTTTGGTACCCTATAGGGATAGCCTTCAAATGTAACAATGAAGATATGGGGCCTAGATCACAAACAAAATGATATTTCCACATATATGTTTATCATAAAATAAAATCACAAAATTCAATTGGGGAAACATCACACCATACCTCATCTTTGAAGGGATTGATGCCATAGGATAGGTGGCATTGTTGGATGACATGAGGTTCTCTTCCCTAGATCAACCAACCAATGGTATATGGTTGGGAGTGTTGCATTTTCAACAACTTCAATCTCTTGATGAAATCAATTGATATCAATTTCTTATAGCTCCCACTATCAACAATGAAATGTAGTGGGGTCCCTTTCACACACATATATGAATAAAATAGATTCTCCCCCTTCTCAATATCCTCTAACTCATCTATTTGGATCTTTGAGGTTGCAATGGTAGAACTAGGTTTTTCATTGATGATCCAATTTCACTTATCCTATTCTGAATCAAAGTCTGAGTCAGCGTCTAACTCTTTTTCTTTAATTTTGGACAACAATGAATTTTTTGAGAGATATTCGTCAGTGTTGTGCCAATCTATTTTGTGTAACTCACACCAATTTCTAGTGTTCTTCTTTGAAGTCTCACTACCATTCTTTTACAGCTTGAACTAGTTGTCTCCAATTTGTCTATCCCTTCTCCGTCCCTTGTTCTATGAGTTAGGGACACCTTTACCATACTTCTGTTGTGGAATATTTCTAGACACAAACTCACAAAATCATGTCTATTTCATTGCTTAAGTTTCTACTTGATTTTAATACCATATCAATAAGTGGCTTCTAGTAAGGAGGTGTCCAAGAAATAAATATTTTTTTGGATGTATCTATGTAGGCTATTGCAGTACATTAAAATTAGGTGTCGCTCAAATTCTTTGATACCCATATTTGAGTCTAAGGTATGGAATATGTTGGTGTACTCTAGCACTATCTGGTCCCTCTCCTGAGTTAGAGTCATCCATCTCATGTACTAGACACCATATCTTCTAATAGGGTAGAATTACTCATTAAGGGAATAAAAAAAGGGCACCCAAGTGGGTCCCTTCCTAAAGGATATAGACTCATATTTATTATTTATCTCCCAATAACCTTCCAACCAATATTTGACATGGAGGAGGAATTTAAGGAGTGGAAAGTTGGTCTTTTTGATGTCAATATTCTTTTGAACAGAGTAATAACCCTCTAACAAATTTAACCATTTGTCCAAATCATATGCATCTATATTTCCTTCAAATAAGGCAATACCAAAGTTAAATTATACCTTGAAGGGTCTCTCACCTCTTAAATGGTTGCTTCTTGAAGGCATGTTACCCATTGTTGACGGTCATTGAAGGATCCAAGAATTGTTTTCCATCATATCATTCCTTTGTCACATGAGGGATTCCTCAAGAAACATATTGACATGATCTCCATCTCCTTCATCTATATTTTCCCCTAGCGTGTGAGGTCACTTGGGCTACTGAGAGTATTCCTTTCCTAGCAAAACTAGCTCGATACCCAACTCTCTATACCCTGACCTTATTGGGGACATGCAACGAGAAAAAAATAGAGAAAATTGCTCTCATACCACTTATTTGGATTGTATAGGGAAAAAAATGAAACATACAAAGGACTATAGTGGACAACATAGTAATATAGTGAAAACCCGAATTCTTTTAATGAATAAAATATTAGAATATTATATAGCACAAATTGGCTAGAATGGTGGTAGCTTATCTCTAAAGTGAGAGATGTCAGCTATGCTCATTTGAAAAATATAATAAAACAGGTTGAAATGATCTAATTTTAACATAGATCAAGAACCCGAAGGATACAAAACCATAAACATAGGAGGCAAAGTGTGAAAAGGTGTTCTGAAACACCAAAAGGTATTTTTGGGTGCTAGTTTCTACATCAACTTTCCAAGAACATAACTTTCACATACAATATCTATTTGGTGCGAATAATATCTCGTTCGAAATATTTATATAAGGAAAATGATAAAAAAATTATATCCTTTATTTGTCAAAAGTAATTCCAAACTCTAATCACTTGTCTAAAATACTTATTAAGGACCTCAAAATAGACCTAGAAGTTTAGGACCAATAATATACCAAAAAATCATAACAAGAATGACTAGATGGAGAACCATGTTGATTCAGTGGATGAGGTGGGTGTCCATCGATATCCACTTGGATCAAATATTTTGAATAGATAAACCTGATCAAGCCTTCCACCAAACAAAATAATGGGAAGAAGAAAGGTAGAAACAAAAAAAAATCCAACCAAGGATACCAGTGCAATCCTGCAACTGTAAAACAAATGCTAGTGGAAATGCTCATGTTGGTAACAAGAACTAGTAGAAATAGGGGAAGAACAACAATCTTTAGAATAAATTCCCTTTTGAATTGTGTGGTGAATTTGGCCATTACACTCACCATTGACCCTATATTGTAAATTACAAATGAATGAAGGTATTGATGGTAAATTAGGGTCCTACTACCAAACAAGGTGGAGAAAACCATCAACAACCTTTTCCTACCCAACCATGACCATCCATTTTGAACAACCCATTCACTCAACAAGGAGTTGTATCCAATGAGTAGGAAATCGGTAATCCATCCCAACCACCAAGAAAATACTAGACTCTAGGTCATGATCAACCTGGAGAGCCCTCTTTTAGAAACATTTACATGAATTCCTTAGATATCCATTTGTATACTCACAAATGTCAATATGGAATTCCTCTTGACTTAGTTCCAAACACTTTGGACACAACCTATGTGCTAATGAGTATTGAATTAATTATCCCATGACCTGATAGTGATCCCATACCAAGGGTACCAAAATAACCTCTAAGGCATACTAATCACAACCCTCATGCAAGGGAAACCCATAGTTATAGAATAATTTATGATCTATCCAAGTCCCCTATGTCCATGTCATCATTGGACATCTTACAAACTTATCCTTCAGAGAGGAAGTTTCTACCATAAATGTTTGAGGTAGTTGACCCTTATGACTCTTCAATAATCACATTTTATTTGTATAGCTTCAATCCTCGGTTCCCCCCATTGGTTTCTTTCCAAATCCTAGTCACAATCCAAAATATCACTATCCATAGATGCATTATAGACAAGGGAGAATCTACATGCATCATGTCCAAGGATGTGTGGAAGAAACCAAGTTCACCCAATATTACTCCTTTTTCCATCGCCCTTTTGGCCTACGATGACCACTCATCATAACCTAAAGGTCTTCCCCAAAACATCCTGATTGATCTAGTGGGAAAAACAATCTTCACAGACATAGAGGTCATATATCAGGATGGAGTTATATGTTTCTATGAAGGAAGTCACTTCATCAATATTTTGAATGATGAAGTTCCTTCACAATTGGAAGGTCACTGCCATCGATTATCTTACACATTATAAACCTCAACCAATGTCTAACTTGGGAAACATCCTTCCCTACATAGAGGAAATCCAAGACTCATAATAATACGTCAAAATATGCCTTATGATATTCAAATATTCCATGTTACTTTGTAGATATTATGGTGAACCACATGTTGTTTGACCACTGGATTCAATCCAATTTTTCATTCTAACATCGGAGGAGATAGAACCATCCACTACCCCGTCTACATCAAGAGAATCATCTATTTGTACTATCCACCTCCCACGTAACTAGAAACCAAGCACATCACTCATATTCTATTATTGTTCCCACCACTAGGAGTTATGGAACATATTATGATGTCCACAATAAACATCCCAAATATCACTTTGGAAATACATGTTTGGTACCTTGAACCTCTATCACCTACATTGGAGTTCAAATCATAAGCCCATGTTTTTTTACACCCTTTAGAACCAACTATCAACCCAATAAATATAAGGGCTGACAAGGTAGTTGAGGGAAAGAATAATAAAGTAGGAGACAACAATCCAACCACTCCTCATGTGTCTCCACATTCTTCTCTCTATGATTCCCTAGGTCATGCCATGAATCTATTCCCTACAGTTCAAGAATTGAGGAACCTTCTCCATACACCTTGAGTAGCACCATTTTTTACCATCCCTTATATTGTGGGTACTTCCCTAGGCCCCATGAAGGATCCTAGCATTGTGTGTAACAATAAATTATGTGCAAACCACTCTTTTACCATATTCTCAATGTGTAACATCCCCGACCCTCCAAAGGTCAGGAAATGCTACCAACACGTATGAATTTATCCCTTTAAACATCTGATACCAAAATGTAACAACCCCGGGCCTCCAAAGGCCGGGCAATACTACCAACACTTATATAACATGCATTTAAATAAATTCAATACACTAACATAGAGTAATCACATAATTACTTATAGCATACATAATCCATGGCATTAACAATAATTCATATGCACAACAGTAAACATCATCGCAACAGAATACATGATAATATTGCAAGCATAACAAACATGCATTTAAAAGATGAATTTAAACACATGCATATACTTATCTTTGAAACTATATGTAATTCACCAACTGTGTGCAGAACTTCCATGAACCTCCCAGCCTTAGACCATGCTTCTCATCACTCTTAGCAGTAGGTCACCCCCGAGCTGGGACTAAGCTCCACCGGCAGGGAGTCCTAGGCTAGGCAAGGTGAACAGGAAGACACCCAGTTACAGAGGAAAGATTTTCTCCCAAGAGTCACTTATGCCCACTGCTCATAGACTCTCATTCCCCACATTCCTATCCCACTTGAGGAGTATACACCTTCACTGTCACCAAGACAGTCCTTCGGCTGCTAACCTCCTTTTCCTTGGGATTCAGCAACAGACCAGACCGAAAGTCTCAGAGTTAGTACTACTACATGACCCCTTCCAGGAGTTCTTACTTCCTCAGCACAATCTCTCACCTGGAGAGAGTTGATCACGTGTTTGGAAACCTATCCTTGTGACCAATTCCATCACAGTGAGTGTTGGGCATGTGTTATATTCTTTGCACAAGTAGTAGTGTCATGTATTTAGGTGGTTTTTTCGGCACATGGTTTTTGCCGATGGTTTTCTATTTTTGGTTAAGGAATTATGGTTTTGGACTAATCCAGGTCATTGGGTTAGGGTTTTCCATTTCGTTGGCTCCTATATGTATATTGTATTGTAAACAATGTAACACAATGAATGAATATAATATATGTTGGTTTTCCCGGTTTGGGTTTTCAGGGGAAAAATCTCCGTGTAATGTTTGTATTTTCCATTGTATCTTTTATGTTCTTTTCTGAATATTTGTTTACAGTAGACATTGTACAAGGTTAGAATTTACATTTGGTATCAGAGCTTTATTGGCTTCAGGTGGACGCCTTTGTGGTAAAGGGTTTGGATCGGGAATGTGATAAGCCTTGTTATAGTGGGAGATCTGTGGTATTGTTTTTTAGGTGAAAAGAAATGGCAAGCAATTCGAAGATGGAGATCGATAAGTTTAATGGGAAAATATTTGAGTTGTGGAAGCTCAAGATGGAAGATCTTTTGGTGGACAAAGATCACTAGATTGCGGTAGATCCAAGTACTGTACCTATAGGAACTTCTGCAGATGATTGGAAAAAGATGGATCGGAAGGCAAAGAGCACAATCCGACTATGTCTCTCCGATTCAGTATTACTGAATGTGTCATAGGAAGCTACAGCCAAGGATTTATGGGAAAATTTGGGGAAGTTGTATCAGTCTAAGTCCCTGGTAAATAAATTATTCCTGAGAAATAAGTTGTATAACTTGAGGATGGGAGATGGAGACTCAGTGATAGAGCATTTGAACGCCTTCAATACTGTGGTAAGTCAGTTAGTATCTATTGAGATTAAAATTTTAGATAAAGATAAATGTATGAGTTTGTTGTGTTCTTTACCAGAATCGTGGGATAGTCTAGTTGTGGCCATAGGTAGTAATACAACTTCTTTGAAGTTTGAAGAAGTGGTCTCATCCTTTTTATCGGAGGAGATGAGATGAAAGAATATGGAAGGACATAGCACAAATGCATTATTTGCAAGAGGACGTTCCCAGGAAAGAAATAGATCTAATTTCTCAAGTGGGAGATGTAAGTCTAAGGATAGATCTAAATCTCCTGGAAAGTTTGTAAGGGTATGTTGGAGGTGTGGAAAATAAGGGCACTACAAGAAGCAGTGTAGATCCAAATTTGAGAAAAAGAATGGATCTGAAGAATCTTCTTCTATAGAAGAAAATACCTCCAAAGAAGGAGGGGATGTGTACTTGGCCTCTTCAATCACACATGCAAATCATGAGGCATGGTTGATTGAATCTGGTGCATCCTTTCATATGACTCCCCACAAGGAGTGGTTCTGCGAATATGAAAAGTATGATAGGTAATGTTTTCTTAGGTAATGATTCAACAATCGAAATCATAGGAAGAGGAAGGGTCAAGTTGAGACTCATAGATGGAAGGATTAGAACACTACCTAGTGTTCTACACATCCCAAGTATGGCCAGAAATTTTATTTATATAAGAAAAATGGAAGATGCAGGGGTAAAAACAATTTTTGAAAAGGGAACTTGTAGGATGGTTCAAGGAGAAATGTTGTTGATGAAGGGAGTTTGGTTTGGAACTCTATATAAGCTACTAGGAAGCACTATTAGTGAGGGGTGTTGTTGTTCCAGAGTCTGTACTTAAGGCTTAGAAGTACAGTGTCTAGGCATTCGAAAGTGGGTAAAGGGTAGGGAAGAGAGAAACGTCAACCTTTGGCAAGGGAAACTAGGGAAGATTTCTGCGTTGGCGTTGTCTAGCTTCCAACTGTTCCTGGACAGTTATATCCTGTTCGATCGCTGCCCATGAACATTCGAGTTCAACCCAGGTAGTAGTTGTTTTGAGAATAGTATTGAAAAGGTTTAAGGCAATGTGTGTTTGATTTGATAATCTGGGTTCAATATTGGGCTGCGTTGGTACAGGGACAATCATGGAGGAACAATAAAAATAAGAAAACTTCAGATGGAAATTAAGTGTTGTCTCAATTCAGTCGTAATAAAAGAGAGTTTATGGCTTTAGGAATAAAATAAGGGTGAAAATCAAAGGCTCTTTCCCATAACTGAGTTATATCTTAATAAAATGTATGAGGTGGGAGAAAAACATTTAGCTATCTATCGAATAAGGCTCCTATCAAGGGAGAATCTCACGTATAAACAGAAGAGGAAAACTGTAAGGAAATAACCCGATGAAGCATAAAATATATATAGAATTCTGAAAGTGTTGACTGGTCTTACACCTGCTGATAGCTGGTACAGAGGAAAAATAGTAAACAATTATAGAAAACCAAAATKCATTCACTATAGTAGAGGTTGTACTAAATTATAGCGAAGCATTCATCACATAAGAATATGAAATGAAACGAAAAATGAGATACAAGAAAACAAACTCATAACACAGTCATGACGGAATTGAGAATCTTCAGATTTTCTTTGTATTAACTCTCAAAGTGTAAAAACTCTATTACAATCGACACAAAAAGGTCCAACCCCATTTTCTTTCTTTCTATGGTATATTTATACAGTTTTACAATAAGATATAATATCAATCGTTAAATTTTTTTGGTTATGATAGGGAGGAGAGAAATCGCTCCATTTCCTCTTCTCTATCTTCAATTGGTGCCAGAAGTTTGTCCTCACGCATGCTCGGTATAGGTGACACATCTTTCAAGTAGCTGAGATATCCACCTCGACGGTTCTTCTTGACAGTTGGCTTCAAAAGAGTAACAGTCTCGGGCTAATTGCAGTATCTTGTCTTCCATCTGTCTGTCTATGATGTCGATAACGCATAATTGTGTGCTTGGTTTAATCATACATTTGTCTATTTGGACTATGTCCACCATAGTCACTTGGGAGATCTCGGCCGAATCTCTTTCCTCTTTTTCCTTTAGATCAAGAGAGATTTTTTCCATATTCATTTGAGTCAACGCATCGGCATTACCCCCGCTATCAATGCCTAGCAGATTTCCATCTACAGAACTAAAGGCCTCTTCTAAGGAATTCGTTACCTATTTGGCTTGCATCTTGCCTTCCGCGATGTTGTGCTCCCATTATTTTAATAGAATGTTTCCTTTGGTCTACTCCGAAATGGTGAACCTGGGATTACTTCCCGAATCCTTGTTGTTTGTGGCTATCATAGCCTCTTGGAAGGTGACCCGTGTTGCTCCAACTTCCCTTTCTCTAGAAGATAAGTTCTTCGAAACCTAGTTGACTAGCAAACAATTGTCTTGGATTGCTTCTACCTTGGCGAGTAAATTTCGTTGGGCCGCAGAGACTTTGCTCCGAATCTCCATCGCTTGGGATTGGAACATCCCGATATTTATCACTTTGCTTTCGGCGATCTCCACCCTAGCCTGTAGATATTCGATCAAATCCTTTTGCTGGCTTGCTTCCATCTAACCATCCCGGACCACCAACTGTGGCTTGCTCGAGCTTAGTCTTGAGTAGCTCTATCTCGCTTTTATCGGCCAACCTGGCCTGCTCTATTCCTACACTCGCCTGGTCTTTGGTAGTCTCTGTTGTTGTGGCTAGTCTGGCTTCAAGGGTCTTAATGCGGCGATTTTTTTGTTTAAGTTGGTTTTTCAAAATCCCGACTGAAAATTGATTCACCGAGGCATATGCTCCTAATGTCCCTACTATTTCAGTCGTGAATTGTTCATTCTTCTTGTCCTTCCCATCAATTATGACTTTGTATTTATTGGTTGTTGACTCTCCTTCCTGATAGAATTCCCTCTTTACCATTGCCTTTCTCTTCTTATCGAAGAAGAACTCATTTGGAGGGAGCTCTTCTACCCTTATAGGCCTCAAATATTCATTGAAGATCCACCCTGCGTCAATATTTCCCTGAGTTGACTGCAAGGGAGTAACTAATGTGATAGGTTCTCCGATCTGCTTCACTAATTTTTCTGGAGTAGTAACCAGACTCTGCTTCTTTGGCAGGTTGGGAGTCTTAATCTCTTCTTTCAAATTATTAGTGTTCTCTTCGTCGTCCTGATGTTTTTTCCAATTGGGAGTCGCATCCTTAGAGCCTTCAACATATTTTTGTTTCACCTCCGCCGTACTTGGACTCTCACCCTGCAACACTGCGGGAAGACAACTGTGTCGATGTTCTTGGAACTTTAGAACATCGGCTCTCTCCTCGGGTGCCAAGGTTTGTATCCGAGCTAGAATCTTGGCATAGGACCTTATGCCTTAGAAAATGTCATCCGAGGGTGAATTATCGTGCTCAAATCTCTTGAGCCCGCAAATAGCCAAATGATTGCTCACAACCCTTTGTGGATCGTGCTTCTTGTATTCAATGAGGACCAAATTTAGGTCTTCCAGGGCTGCTGCCTCATCTTTGGCATGCCCAAAATCTAATAAAGAATATGAATTCAAATGAATAGGAAAAGGTGACCATACCTTCTTTGAGTATCCCTTAAGCTCTTTGCTTATACCACCAATTACTGTTTGTCTGGCAACCTCACGACAAGCCAACTTGTCGGGAATGAACAACAACAATGCATGTGGGGTAACAGAAGCCCCGAAAACTCTGAGATATGAAAATTTGGCTTCTACATACCAGTTGGCTATGCTTCTCAGATTTGTCACTATACTGTCCGAGATCCTAGGTGGCGGGTGACCGAAAATGGTGACTTGCAGGGGCACCATCACCCAGTTGAAGATTTCATATACGAAATTTGTCGGTTTGTTTTCCCATATTTTTGCATGATAAACGTGGATAGGCTCGTCTTCTACTGGGGTCCAACTCCAACTCATTAAGGGAAATGGTGTTAAAAAACACACGACGTCCATAATGTATGAAGACATGAAAAATGAAGACGCCTTTCAGCTCTCTTTCTGCGCCCGATACTCTGTGACCCGAATGGTCAAGCTATCGGACAACATTTTTGCCCTGTTGAAGGAACTGCCTTTGGTGACCCGAAACATTAGAGGCACCCATGGAAGAAAAACATGTGAGGTGTCCTCTCTCTCGTATAACATGCATGTCATCATAGCTACATACTTGTACTGTGTTTCTAAGGAAGCTATTGAATATATGTCGTGGCTGTCAGCCCTAAACTTCGCAGCGTGTGGAACCCAATATTTTATTAAGATTGACATGGTTTTATCATACTGTACACATTCCTTCTGTTTGAACTTGTCCAAGAATTCGGTGCCATATGTATAGTCGGACGTTGTGGGCAGCTTATACATGGCTTGTAGATGTTCAAGCCTGAAAGTCCCGATGGTGACCTTCTTCTCATTCATGATGGTTTTGGTTGGTATGTCCACATGGTCTAATGCCCATCAGACCATGTCATAATATGGAAGAAATCGTGGCCTAGCTGCTACTTTATGCATTCCGGATTGAATGACGATATTATACTTGGTGGTTATGTCATCTTTTTCATTGTCGTTGGAGTCATTGGAATAATCCACCAATTCGGCCTGCAGGACATCAGAAACGAACGACCAATTTGGGACCGAGTCAATACTTCAAGGAGAAGTATCAACGACATTGTCCGAACCTTGTCCCGAAACATCTACATTGGCCTTGGATTCTTTTCGCGGGGCCATGCTTGGAGATTATGCTTTAGCTCTTCTGCGATAAAAATACGTATACATACAGAAGTTAACTCACTGAGAAAATGTGTTGTGCGTAATATGAAAATTCATTTGTTATAATGAACCACAACTCTTATATATATTTGAAAACTCGGTACCTTTCAGAACAGGTCTGTCAAATCATGTTTAGAAATAAATTTTGCCATAAAAATACGATCTTTATTCGTTGATTTTCCCTATTTCCTAATTCATGCCATAAATTTTGACAGTTTGAAATGTCAGTTGGCACATGGAAGGAATAAGGCTACCTCGTAAAATGTGCAAGCATCAAAACACATGATATATTGGTTTAGCTTAATTTATCCGGTTTTACCAATGTTAATTTATTTTTCGGTACTCGTTGTATCGGAATTTTTTCTTTAACTCTTTGAACCTCTAACCCCCAAATTTGCGATGATCAATTTTGGCTAACAAAACCACAATTGTGATTAGGCACTTAATTGACTTCATAATTACTTATATTCATCATATCGCGACTCGGAGCTTCGAAGGTAAATTTATGGGAAGTTTGCATGCCAAGCTACGAAACCGCGAGATCGCGATAATACGACTTAATTAAAAGGGAAGATAAACATGGATTAAGTGATTAATTAAGTATGTTCACATCCTTATCATGATTTCGCGAGTCAGGTCTTAGACAGTGTAACTTTTAAAAAAGAAAACGCCGAATGGCAAATTGCCGACAGAAGGTTACCATGGTTTAACTTTTACTTTTAACCTTGACACGGGTTACTAAAATAAGGACTTCGTGGTCTTGGCTATCGGGGCTATGACAATAAATTTTTGGATTTCGTGAACGTCGAGGTGCGAAAACCCGATGACGTTTAATCATGATTTAGGAAAAATTTACTCCCGTTACTACCCTAGGTGAAATTTTAAAGTGATTTCGTTGTTTTGTTACTCGGGACTTATGAGCTATGTTCTCTATAGCATCCAACACACGAAATCCCGAGGTAGAACAAAAGGGGGAAAATATTTTTTCCAGAAAGTAGAACTCGCCTTGAGAGTATGATAGTCATCGCTGTTTGCGTGATACGACTTCAGAGATTTTGAAACCTCAGACGGAGGATACGAAAACCATATTTTGATTTGGAGCATTAAGACATGAAATTTGAGACAGGCTAGAAAAAACAAAGGCAGCTCCAACATAGGCTCCAACTAGGGATCCCGTTTTCTTGTAAAGAGGGAAGAACAGTAGACCACATGCCAATATTGGATAAATGGAGTCAATATTGGAGAACAGGGTACCGAAGGGGAAAGAGACTTCATTTTTTACCTTGAAAAGCTTTTCAAACTCATATATTCTTTTTAAATTTAGTTGTAGTCCCTTTCACGACTTTCCCTTTCCCGTTACTAAATTTAGGTCTGCCTTAAGATAATCAAAATAGTCCTAGGAGACCCAGCCAATCTTGCGGCTATCATCTTGCATCAAAAGAAGAAGTTTACAGGTCTTTAAAACAAGAAGCCCCGCCTGAACTTCTGATGTGGATCAGGTTCTTAAAAAAAAATTGGTTACCAGAGTAGAGTGATATTCATGTATAACAACCTTACAGATATCTCAGATATTGCTTCACTACCAGCGAGCCTATTCAGTACCCCGGTGAAATTATCTGGCCCCTTTTACTAAATTTCCTTTCACCACTTCGGAATATATTTATGCATTTAAATGCTGAGACGAGGGCAATCATTTACGAATTTCTTTTCATCATCTCTTGGACTAGGTGGGGGCAGTCATTTATGAATTTCCTTTCACCACCTATCTTATAATTTACTTTTTAGAGCGCAAAGATGGGGGCAATCAGTTTGTATCAGGGCTGATATTTGTGTAATATTTTGCATTATAGGTCTGTCAACTTACTTTGATTACTCATAACCAACCTTCCCTTGACCTTCACAACACCTTCGTTCTTAGGGTATAAAGGGAAAATAACTTTCTTAGGGAACTCTATTTGAGCAAGCCTCAATCCTCTGATGTTGTTGAAAAACCTAGGAAAGTTAGGATCGCTTTAGGCATCTCTTCATTTAGCATGGGATCGAGGAGTTGTGAAGACCCGCCTTCTTTCCACAATCTGCTTTGAAGCTCACAAGGTTGAAATGAAAACTCTTATCCCTTCTTATGCGAAACGCAAAGATGCTGACTTTTCAAAAGGTAAACCCGGAGATAAAAGAGAGGTGACATGTAGTGACTTTCGGCCTGAGAATACAAAGGTCAAAAAATTCAAACCTGACTCTTGTAGATTCTTTCTTTGGGGGTACTCTACTTTGGCAGACTGTTTTTAGTTTGGGTGAATCCTTGAATTTGTCTTAGCTTTTGATTAAACAAGGAAACAACTCTGTCATTTAACAGTTTGGTCGATATTGTAGTTTGAATGAGGTTACCTCGATTTTATCTAATAGCCCTTTAGAACATGTCCTTTAGGAAATCTCATCTATACTTTTTCTTTTCAATTTATTTGCACAATATCAAATTTCTTGGGTATCACCTACTTAAGTCAATTTATTTATGACACCCTCTTTTGGTTTACTTCTCCTACTTATTTTGTGTGCCGCGGGGACCCTGTAAGAGGCAAATACAAAGGTTATCGGGGCTATCCGAAAAGTGTTGAAAGTTCACGAAAGAAAAATAAAGTCAAAAAGCGATGGGTAAATGAAAAATATGTACATGTATACAAAGTATATATATAAGTATACAAAAATATATCTTTTTTTTTTTTTTTTTTTAATTGACTATTTCACGTCAATATAATGCTTTAGATAGCAGCCCATTGGCCGAGGCGTTGAGGATTCACATCTATATTTTCTAGATAGGAAATGATTTTTCCCTATTTCACCGTCTATATTTTCTAGTAGGAAATGATTTTTCCCTTCCAGAGCTGAGACCCTGAATGGCCCATACCAGAGGTGGTCAAATTTACCATGTTTTGTTGCTTCTTCATTTCTTGCATCCCACCTTAACACTAAATCATCTAGGAGGAAATCTCTGTCCTTTGCTTTGCGGTCAAATAATGCCTTCATATCATCTTGGTATTTCTGCAGCTTCTCATCTACTTCGACTCTATGTTGTTGAACCTCAATCAACTAATTTATTCTCTTGGTGACATGATTGGGTTCTTCATTTTGATCTTGCCATAACTTCATCATTGGGAGTGCTAGGTTTATAGGTAGCGAATCGGTCCCATATACCATCTGAAAAGGTGAAATGTTGATTGACCTTTTTATTCTTATGCGATTCGCCCACAATGTGTATTTTAAGTGCACATACCAAGACCTTTTATTTTCATCCAATACTTTCTTGATTATATTTACCAGGCTCTTGTTAGATGATTCAGCCAATCTGTTTCCCTAGGGGTAATATGTTGTGGAATGGTTGAGAATTATGTTATACTTCTGACATAAGCTGATCATAGCCATAGATTTAAAGGCCTTGGCATTGTCAGTAACTATCTTTCATGGGCACCCAAATCTAGACAAAATATTGTCTTCTAAAAATTCGATTACCACCGAGTCTATTGCCATTTTTGTTGGAATGGCTTCCACCCATTTAGTAAAATAATCTGTTGCGGTTAAGATACACTTGTGTTGAGCACTAGAATGTGGATTAATCTCACCTATAGACCCCATTGCTGAAATGAGGCTTCATATTTTACTTGAACTAAAGGCAGTGTCGATAGCTTCTGTTTACCTGCAAATAGTTGATAAGGGTTGTAGGCACACACTTTGGCATTAATGTCCAAGAAAATTTTTGGCCAGTAGTACCCAGCCCTCAGAATCTTGTAAGTTGTAGCTCTCCAAGCATGATTCCCCCCATAGATTTCCTCATGAAATTCATCTATAACCCGCTGAGTTTCCAATTCGACTAAACAGACTAGCAGGAAACCGAGTGGATCTTTCCAATATAGCTGACTTTCGGCGATACAATATTTAACTGCATGGAGTTTTAAAGTCCTGTCTTTAGATGGTGATAGCTCATTTGGGCATTTTAGAGTTAGCAGGTATGACACTATGTCTTTGTACCAGCCTGACGATATGAACTTCTCTTCGATCTTTTTTGGACTTGTTTCCTCATTCAACTCATTTAGGTTCATGTCTTCGTCGCCTTCCTGCAGGCAATTGATATCTAGGGCTCTGAAATTCGACTCAGCTAAGAGTTTGGCTAGGCCTTTCCCTTTTATCAATTTGGTCGGTTTGACTTCTAGATCAAATTCTTTGATTTTGGCAAGCCATCACCCTCTTTTTCCATTATTGTCTGGTTGTACCAATATATCTTTCACAGAACTGGTAGGCACGTATGCAATTATCTTTGAGTGTAGTACATACGTTCTAAATGCCTTTAATGCTTTTACCATGGCGTAAGCCTAATTTTCTATTATATCATACTTCAGTTCTGCATCTCTAAGGCTCTTGCTGAAAAAGGTGATCGGTTGTTCGAATCCTTCTTTGTTCTTTTGTAGGAGCACTGTGGCAATAGTGTGTTCAGAGGTAAATGAGAAAATAAGAAAATCTTTCAGTAGTCTGGGCTCGCTATCATAGGTGCCTCTCTTATGACTCTCTTAATATGTGAGAATGATGCTTTGGCCTCGGTTGTCCATTTTACTTCGCTGCCCTTTTTCAACATACCTGTGATCAGTTTTACAGTTTCAGTGAAATTCGGGATAAATCTTCGTAAAAAAATTTTTTTACCTAAGAAAGATTGAATTTCTTTTACATTTATGGGAATATTTATAGTATCTATTGCTTTAATCCTTTTAGGATCAATCCTGATTCCATCCCTAGATACGATATGACCCAAAATATTACCTTCCCGCATGGCGAAATGTGATTTCTTTGGGTTTAAAGATAGACCAAACCTGCGGCATTTTTCGAAAGTCTGTTTAAGATGTATCAAGTGTTCTTCGTTTGTTTTAGAGAAAACCGTCAAATCGTTGAGGTAAATGACTACAAACTTATCCCTTTATCCTATGAAAGAGATGTCCATAGCATGTTGGAATGTGGCCCCTGCATTCATCAAACCAAAAGGCATTTTGTCGTACATGAACGTACCCCATGGTGTGGTGAAAGCAATCTTTTCTCTATTTTGTACATTCATGGCGATTTGATTATAACCAGAGAACTCGTCAATCATAGACATCCGGTTAGCTCCAACTACCTTTTCTAACACATGGTCCATTTTGGGTAGCGGATAGTTGTCCTTGAGAGATGACACATTAAGATTCCTAAAATCCACACACAGTCTGATTTCCCCACTCTTTTTCCTGACCAGGACCAGGTTTGCTACCCAGTCTGAATATCTCAGAGCTACTATTATTTTCGCATCTAAAAGTTTCTTAACTTCTTTTTCGATCATGGGTAACAAAATGGGGTTGAAATGTCTAATCTTTTTCCTAAAAGGTTTGACCCCAGGTTTTAGAGATATCTTGTGATCAATTACAGAAGTGTCGTATGTCTTTAACTCATCATAAGACCAGGCGAAAACATCCTTATACTGTCTGAGTAGGTCTTTATATTTACTTTTTACTTCGGGAGAGAGGAACTTGGATATTTTTACCATCCTGGATTCTTCTTTGGTTCCTATATCGCAGTCCTCCACTTCTTCTAGTTGGGGTTGTAAGGTGGATTTCACAGGTATGTCATTTTGATAAAAAAGTCTTTCTAAAGGAATCAATCCTTTCGGAATCTAGTTGTTTTTAAGGACTAGCATACGATGATCTGCGATTTTTTCTCGGAAAGCTTCAGGATCCTCCCCTTCTTGCATGATTCATATCGGGTCGTTTTTATTTTCTTGGTCTGTGTGAGTTTTGGAGAATTCACCCACTACTTCAAGAAATTTCTTGATTTGTTCGTCATCCTCAAAGACCTTCCAATGATGGATATTGTCTGGTATAGATGGTCTGTGTCTGATTTCTATGTGATTCTTCAATTTGAAAGTTGTGGGAGGAGAGAAGGTTGAATCTGCTTTAGCCAATGCATCAACATGTAAATTCTCTATGCAAGGGATAAAGTGGACATTTACAGACAATAATTTTTTTTCCATGAGATCCCAGGCACAATTCCTGTATGATCTTAATCTGGGATGCTTGGCTTGGTACTGTCAGTTTATTTGTTTGACTATCAACTCTGCATCTCCGTATACCTCTAAATTATTTATCTTTAGCTTCTTGGCAACCTCTAATCCTAAGACCAATGCTTCATATTCACATATGTTATTAGTGTAATCTATATCCCACTGCAGTCTATAGGAAAAAGGAACCATGAACTTTCCTTCGGGAGCCACTAAAAGCACTCCTGCACTAGCCCCTTCACGAGATGAGGCACTGTCAAAATACATTTTCCAGACACTGGTGCTACACAGATCCTCTGTCATATAACTTGACTCTTCCTTATCTATATCATTTTCCTCTGGACAACCATCTAAACCATCATTAAAAGATAAGATACAATTTCCTAAATCTTGATCCACAATATAAATAGGGAAATTGTTTGGGTTTTGAGGGTCGCTTACCGTATAGTCTAATCTTATTTCTCTGTACAAATGAGTAAACTGACCACCAAACACAAGAATTATGGTGAACATCATATCCAATTGAAGAGAACCCCCCATCTTGGCTACCCATGACCTAGACAACAGTAATCCATACTTAGTGGGCATATCTGCGATAACCACATCCATCAGGATACTCTTAACCGAGACCTGTGCCACAGTAACTACTAAGTCCTTTATCATTCCCATACACTTAACCCTTCTTGAGTCAAAAGAGTAAAGGTCTCCCTAAGGTCTGGTGATCTGGAGACCCAATTTTTCCATAATAATCTTAGGCATTACGTTATGGGAGGCTCCAGAGTCTAACATGCAATTATGTAGCAATTGATCATATACATTTAAAGTGATATAAAAGGGAGCAATAGTATCTTTGGCCCCTTCAAAATGCGGGCCAAAATTTATGTTAGGTTTTTCATCTTCCAGGTTTAAGACGTCAAACTGGATTTCTAGCTCTGAGACACCCATCACTTTGGTAATCTACTTCCGATAAATGGGGTTTTTTGCTAATTCTACCAGAGGGATTAGTATCTTAATTTTATTTATCTCGTTTTCAAAACTGAAAGTTCCGCTCACCTTGTCTGTTTCTTTGGTTGAGACTTTTGAATCCTTCCTTTCTGATTTATTCGTCTGGACCACTTTATTACTCATGGTCCTGGTTGAAGACGTAATTTTATTAGCCGTTTCTGTTCCTTGTGCTTGGGTCTCAACTTTTTCTACTTCGGACTCTTGTGTGCTTACTACTTTCGTTTTGTTGTTGGGTAATAAGTTCTCTTCTGGAGTAGGCTCATAAGTTTGACCTCTTTGGAGGATTTTCTTGGGTTGAGTAGTTGATATGGGCTTACTCTTAGATCTTTAGTTGTACTTAGGTTGAATCTCAACCATTATCATCTCAGTTTCTTGTTGAGATTCACAAGGGTCAGTATGATCACTTTCTTCACCCTTATTCGATGGTTGTTGAGTGCTTAGATATTTCCCATAATATTCTCTAGTTAGATACGGTTGTGTGCAGTCATCACCGAAGTTTGTGACATCATTATCGGAATCTCCGAAGTCTTGGAGATCGTTCGCTCCTATAAAATTTTCGCTCTTTAAGGGAGCTTGTAATTTTTTATCTTTGTTTTTTATTTGTCTTTGATGGTTAGGGGGGTTGGGGTTCCTCTTGAAATCCTTTTTGGGGAAAGAATAATCTTTGGCCTATTCGAGCTCCATTCTAGATATTTTATTAGACAGTTCTTTAATTACTCTAGCCATATCTTCTACCCTGTCATCTGTGGATCTATTAGACCCTGACAGACCAGCTTGTTCTCTAAATCATTTAGTTTCTCAGTTTCCCATTTCTACTTTAGCTTTAATCTTACCCGAAGCCATCATATTAGACTCTATTTCTACCGCATCATCTTGCATTTGTTTTAGGGTGGCTCCCCTTCTTTCTCACAAAAGGAGTGAAAAAATCGGTGTGAAAGCCCTAACGAAAGTTACTTTGGCCACGGGTTGGGATGGTTTAACCTCGGTTGGGATTTTGTTATACAGTTTGTTGAATCTTTGAATAAATTCCATGACTGTTTCTGAATTCTTTTTTCTTAAAGACCCAAATTCGGTTAAATAATATAGATGGTCTTTTCTCTCGCCCCATTGTCTGAGCAAAGCATCTTCCAAAGTGTCATAAGACAAGATAGATGTTGCAGGTAGGCTCCAAAACCAAGTTCGAACCTGGACTTCGAAGGTTTGGACAAGAAGTCTTGAATATACGTCCTCATGTTCGATACCTAGGATATCTGTGAATTGATCAAAGAAATTAATGTGTTCGTCCGCGGTCAGATCCCCTTCCCCAGTGAATTTTGGAATTTTTTTTATATAGTTTTCGGGAAGGTCGTGCAGAGGAATGGACAATACTAAGGGAGCGTATCGTGCCGCAACTTTCACAAACACTCTGGGAGGGGGGGCAGGCCCTTGGCCTCCATCTCCTCCTATAGGAGCTCCTCCCCCTTCTCCTCCTATAAACCCTCCACCTCCTCCTCCGGTGGATGCCATCATTATTAGTGGAAAGTCGTAAAGGGGGTTTCAGAAAATTAAAAGTGAATCTTTATTTTCTTCGTGAAGAGGAAAATCCGGCGATGAATGATAAGGAATGTGAGGACTTAGTTCCTCAGATTTGCAAGAGATGAAATCAGGAGAACCGATGGGTGTGGAAACCGAATGTGTAACACACTTTTTAGAAATAGGTAGGGTCGGGAAATTTAACCGAAGGAAAGATGGTATGTCAACTGTCAATGAACCTTCAAGAGGGTCCTTTCCTTTGTGTACTAAGGGGATTGTCAGATGAATCTCACTCCTATCCTCGGAGCAGTTTGACATCAAATCTTTAGTGTCAGAGAGAGGACTGAGTGAAGTTGAGGGTTCAGAAGAACTCTGAGTCTTCAGTTGTGGGGTTTTAAGTTTGTAAACTGCAGCGGTT
This sequence comes from Picea sitchensis, assembly GCA_010110895.2. NCBI lineage: Eukaryota > Viridiplantae > Streptophyta > Pinopsida > Pinales > Pinaceae > Picea > Picea sitchensis. Next base: position 9,950 of record SNQJ01S0070287.1, on the reverse strand, counting down.
GGCTTAAGAGAGCCTCTTGCCTTTAGAATCTTCTCGAGATCGTTAATGGGTGTAATATTCTTACCATCCGGGTTTTGTCTGGTATTCCTTCTACTGGATGCCAGTTTATTATTCGTGGAGTCACCAAGTGAAATATTAGAAAGACTTAAAAAAGGTGTGTACTCTTTGTTCACTATCAAAGGGTAACACTTTCAACGAAAAACAAATGTCATTTTCCCAGGGAAAAAGATTTCGTAACTTTGGTCCCCAACAACGGTGCCAGAAAGATGTTGTTCCAAAGTCTATACATAAGGCTTAGAAGTACAGTGTCTAGGCATCCAAAAGTGGGTAAAGGGTAGGGAAGAGAGAAATGTCAACCTTTAGCAAGGGAAACTAGGGAATATTTATGCGTTGGCATTGTCTAGCTTCCAACTGTTCCTGGATGGTTATATCCTGTTCGATCGTTGCCCATGAACGTTTGAGTTCAACCTAGGTAGTAGATGTTTTGAGAATAGTATCGAAAAGGTTTAAGGCAATGTGTGTTTGATTTGATAATCCGGGTTCAATATTGGGCTATGTTGGTACAGGGACAGTCATGGAGGAACAGTAAAAATAAGAAAACTTCAGAGGGAAATTAAGTGTTGTCTCAATTCAGTCGTAATAAAAGAGAGTTTATGGTTTCAGGAATAAAATAAGGGTGAAAATCAAAGGCTCTTTCCCGTAACTGAGTTATATCTTAATAAAATGTATGAGGTGGGAGAAAAACATTTAGTTTTCTATCGAATAAGACTCCTATCAAGGGAGAATCTCACGTATAAACAAAAGAGGAAAACTGTAAGGAAATAACCCGATGAAGCATAAAATATATATAGAATTCTGAAAGTGTTGACTGGTCTTACACCTGCTGATAGTTGGTACAGAGGAAAAATAGTAAACAATTATAGAAAACCAAAATGCATTCGCTATAGTAGAAGTTTTACTAAAGTATAGCGAAGCATTCATCAGATAAGAATATGAAAGGAAACGAAAAATGAGATACAAGAAAACAAACTCATAACAAAGTCGTGACGGAATTGAGAATCTTCATATTTTCTTTGTATTAACTCTCAAAGTGTAAAAACTTTGTTACAATCGACACAAAAAGGTCCAGCCCCATTTTCTTTCTTTCTATGGTATATTTATACAGTTTTACAATAAGATAGAATCTCAATCGTTAAATTTTTTTGGTTATGATAGGGAGGAGAGAAATCGCTCCATTTCTTCTTCTCTGTCTTCACTTGGTACCAAAAGTTTGTCCTCGCACGTGCTCGGTACAGTTGACACATCTTTCAACCAGCTGAGATATCATCCTCGACGGTTCTGCTTGACAGTTGGCTTCAAAAAAGTAACAGTCTTCGGCTAATTGTGGCAGCCTGTCTTCCATCTATCTGTCTATGATGTCGATAGCGCATAATTGCGTGCTTGTTTTAATCATACATTTGTCTATTTGGACTATGTCCGCCATAGTCACTTGGGAGATCTCGGCCGAATCTCTTTCCTCTTTTTCCTTTAGATCAAGTGAGATTTTTGCCATATTCATTTGAATCAATGCCTCGGCATTACCCCCGCTATCAATGCCTAGCAGATTTCCATCTACAGAACTAAATGCCTCTTCTAAGGAATTCGTTACCTTTTTGGCTTCCAGCTTTCCTTCCATGATCTTGTGCTCCCATTCTTTTAATAGAATGTTTCCTCTGGTCTACTCTGAAATGGTGAACCTGGGAGTACTTCCCAAATCCTTGTTGTTTGTGGCTATCACAACCTCTTGGAAGGCGACCCGTGCTGCTCCATATTCCCTTTCTCTAGTAGATAAGTTCTCCAAAACCTGGTTGACTAGAAAACAGTTGTCCCGGATAGATTCTACCTTGGTGAGTAAATTTCGTTGGGCCGCCGAGACTCTGATCCAAATCTACATCACCTGGGATTGGAACATCTCGATATTTATCACTTTGATTTCGGCGATATCCACCCTAGCCTGTAGCTGTTTGATCAAATCCTTTTGTTGGATTGCTTGCATTTTACCATCCTGGACCACCAGCTGTGCTTGCTAGAGCTTAGTCTTGAGTATCTCTATCTCACTTTTATCGGCCAACCTGGCCTTCTCTATTCCTACACTCACCTGGTCTTTGGTAGTCTCTATTGTTGTGGTTAGTCTGGCTTCAAGTGTCTTGATGAGGCGATTTTTTCGTTTAAGCTAGTTTTTCAAAATCCCGACTGAAAATTGATTCGCTGAGGCATATGCTCCTAATGTCCCTGCTATTTCAGTCACGAATTGTTCATTCTTCTTGTCCTTCCCATCAGTTATGACTTTGTATTTCTTGTCTATTGACTCTCCTTCCTGATAGAATTCCCTCTTTACCACTGCCTTTCTCTTCTTATCGAAGAAGAACTCATTCGGAGGGAGCTCTTCTACACTTATAGGCCTCAACTCTTCATTGAATATCCACCCTGCATCAATATTTCCCTAAGTTGACTGCAAGGGAGTAACTAATGTGATAGGTTCTCCGATCTGCTTCACTGATTTTCCCAGAGTAGTAACCGGACTCTTCTTCTTCGGCGGGTCGGGAGTCTTAATATCTGCTTTCGAATTCTTAGTTTTCTCTCCCTCGTCCTGGTGTTTTTTCCGATCGGGAGTCACATCCTTAGAGCCTTCATCATCTTTTTGTTTCACCTCAGTCGTACTTGGACTCTCACCCCACAAAACTGCGGGAAGACAACTGTGTCGATGTTCTTGGAACTTCAGAACATCAGCTCTCTCCTCGGGTGCCAAGGTTTGTATCTGAGCTAGAATCTTGGCAAAGGACCTTGCGCCTCGGAAAATGTCATCCGAGGGTGAATTCTCATGCTCAAATCTCTTGAGCCGGTAATTGGCCAAATTATTGCTCACAACCCTTTGCGGACCATGCTTCTTGTATTCAATGAGGACCAAATTTAGGTCTTCCAGGGTTGTTGCGTCAGCGTTGGCATGCCCAAAATCTAATAAAGAATATGAATTCAAATGAATAGGAAAAGGTGGCCATACCTTCTTTGAGTATCCCTTAAGCTCTTTTATTATACCACCAATTACTGTTTGTCTGGAAACCTCATGACAAGCCAACTTGTCAGGAATGAACAACGACAATCCATGCATGGGAACAGAAGCCCCAAAAAATCTGAGATATGAAAATTCGGCTTCTACATACCAGTCGGCTATGCTGCTCAGATTTGTCACTATACTGTCCGAGATGTTAGGTGGCAGGTGACTGAAAATATTGACATGCAGGGGCACCATCACCCAGTTGAAGATTTCATATACGAAATTTGCCACTTTGTTTTCCCATAATTTCGCATGATAAACGTGGATAGGCTCGTCTTCTGCTGGGGTCCAACTCTAGCTCATAAAGGGAAATGGTGTTAAAAAACACACGACATCCATAATGTATACAGACATGAAAAATGAGGACGCCTTTCCGCTCTCTTTCTACGCCCGATACTCTGTGACCCGACTGGTCAAGATATCAGACAACATTTTCGCCCAGTCAAAGGAACTGCCTTCGGCGACCTGAAACATTAGAGGCGCCCATGGAAGAAAACAATGTGAGGTGTCCTCTCTCCCATATAACCTACATGTCATCATAGCTACATACTTGTACTGTGGTTCTAAGGAAGCTATTGAATATATGCCGTGGCTGTCAGCCCTGAACTTTGCAGCGTGCGAAACCCAATCTTTTATTATGCTAGACATGGTTTTATCATACTGTACACATTCCTTCTATTTGAACTCATCCAAGAATTCGGCGCCATATGTATAGTCGAACGTTGTGGGCAGCTTATACATGGCTTGTAGATGTTCATGCTTGAAAGTCCCGATGGTGACCTTCTGCTCATTCATGATGGTTCTGGTTGGTATGTCCACATGGTCTAATGCCCATTGGACCATGTCATAATATGGAAGAAATCGTGGCCTGGCTGCTACTTTATACATTCCAGATTGAATGACGATCTTATACTTGGTTGTTATGTCATCTTTTTCATTGTCGCTGGAGTCATTGGAATAATCCACCAATTCGGCCTGCATGACATTAGAAACAAACGACCAATTCGGGACCGAGTTGATACTTCGAGGCGAAGTATCAATGACGTTGTCTGAACCTTGTCCCAAAACATCTACATTGGCCTTGGCTTCTTTTCGCGGGGCCATGCCTGGATATTCTACTTTAGCTCTTCTGTGATAAAAATACGTATACATACATAAGTTAACTCACTGAGAAAATGTGTTGTGCGTAATATGAAAATGCATTGGTTATAATGAACCACAACTCTTATATATATTCGAAAACTCGGTACCTTTCAGAACAGGTCTGTCAAATCATCTTTAGAAATAAATTTTGCCATAAAAATACAATCTTTATTCGTTGATTTTCCCTATTTCCTAATTAATGCCATAAATTTTGGTGGTTTGAAATGTCAGTTGGCGCATGGAAGGAATAAGGCTACCTCGTAAAATGTGCAAGCATCAAAACATAGGATATATTGGTTTAGCTTAATTAATCTGGTTTTACCAATGTTAATTTATTTTTCGGTACTCGTTGTATCGGAATTTTTTCTTTAACTCTTTGAACCTCTAACCCCCAAATTTGCGATGATCGATTTTGGTTAACAAAACCGCAATTGTGATTAGGTGCTTAATTGACTTCGTAATTACTTATATTGGACATATCTCGACTCAGAGCTTCGAAGGAAATTTTCTGGGAAGTTTGCATGCCGAGCTGCGAAACGGCGAGATCGCGATAATACGACTTAATTAAAAGGGAAGATAAACTCAGATTAAGTGATTAATTAATTATGTTCACATCCTTATCGTGATATTGCGAGTCAGGGCTTAGACAATGTAACTTTTAAAAAAGAAAACGTTGAGTGGAGAATTGCCGACAGAAGGTTACCATGGTTTAGCTTTTACTTTTAACCTTTACATGGGTTACTAAAATAAGGACTTCGTGGTCTCGGCTATCGGGGCTACGACAATAAATTTTTGGATTTGGTGAACGTTGAGGTGCGAAAAATCGATGACATTTAATCATGATTTAGGAAAACTTTACTCCCGTTACTTCCCTAGGTGAAATTTTAAAGAGATTTCGTTGTTTCGTTACTCAGGACTTATGAGCTACATGTTGTATAGCATCCAACACGTGAAATCTCGAGGTAGAACAAAAGGGGGAAAATATTTTTTCCGGAAAGTAGAACTCGCCTCGAGAGTACGATAGTCATCACTGTTTGCGTGATATGACTTCAGAGATTTTGAAACCTCAAACAGAGGTTACAAAAACCATCTTTTGATTTGGAGCATTAAGACATGAAATTTGAGACGGGCTAGAAAAAACAAAGGCGGCTCCAATAGGTGTAATAGCTCCATTTTTCCTGATATTGGAGTTGAAGAAGAAAGAACTCCTACAATCTATGAATAAAAGGTTATGTTGTGGCAATATAGACAATGTTCATTTTGATTTCTATGAACATTGTATATATGGGAAGCAGAATTGGGTAAGATTCCCCTCTGGTGCAACGAGGGTAGAAAGAATTTTACAACTAGTTCATAGTGATGTTTTTGGACCTGTGTCGGTCCCATCATTGGTAAAATCTATGTACTGTGTCTCATTTATAGATGACTTCTTGAGGAAAACTTGGATATATTTCCTTAAGAGGAAATCTAAAGTCTTTGACAGGTTTAAAGAGTTTAAGGCTCTTGTTGAGAATCAAACAGAGAAAAGAATTAAGGTGCTAAGAACAGATAATGGTGGAGAGTTCTATGGGAATGAATTTGAAGAATTCTGTAAGAAGTGCAGTATAGCAAGGTAGAAGACTACTCCATATACACCTCAGCAGAATGGAGTTGCAGAAAGGATGAATAGGATGTTGATGGAAAAAGCAAGGTGCATGCTCAGTGGTGTTGGGTTAGGGAAAGAATTCTAGGCACAGGCAGTGGGTACTGCATGTTATCTGGTCAATAGATCACCCTCATCAGTGTTGGGTGACAAGACTCTATAAGAGGTATGGACTAGTAAGGAACCTTCTCTCACACATCTTAAGGTATTTGGCTGCAATGCATATGTTCATGTTCCAAAGGAAAACAAGAGTAAGTTGGATAAGAAGGCTGAAAAATGTATCTTTATTGGATATAAAGATGGTCTCAAAGGTTATAAGCTTTGGAATCCAAAAACTAAGAAGGTAGTGTATAGCCGAGATGCGGTATTTAGAGAAATGAAGGATTTTGTTAAACAAGAAGACCTACCAAGTAAGGAAGAACCAAAGAAGATAGAGTTTGATTTAAAGGATGATGAAGCAAACTCTACAGAAGAACATGAATCAAAAGAAGAAGATCCTCATACTCCAGTATTGAGGAGATCGGATCGAGAAAGAAGACTATCAGAAAGGTATAGTCCATTTGATTTTCATTCAAATTTTTCTTTGTCTATTATTGATGATGATCCTAGAACTGTTAGGGAGGCAGTGGATTCAAAGGATGGAAATCTCTAGAAAAGGGCCATGGAAGAAGAAATGGCATCTTTGGATAAGAATGAGGCTTGGGATCTAGTGGAGTTGCCAACTGGAAGAAATCTAATTGGCATCAAATGGGTATTTAAAAAGAAGTTGAATGCAGAAGGAAAAGTGGAGAAACCCAAAGCTCGGTTAGTAGCAAAGGGTTATTCCCAGGTTGAGGGAATTGATTTTGGTGAGATTTTTTCTCCTGTTGCCAAGTTAACCTCTATAATATTTCTGTTATATGTTTCTACTACATTTGATTTTGAAGTAGAACAGATGGATGTGAAGACAACATTCCTGCATGGGGATCTGGAAGAAGAAATATTTATGAAGCAATTAGAAGGTTATGCTATGAAAGGAAAGAGGGAGCTGGTATGCAAGCTGAAAAAGTCCCTGTATGGTTTAAAACAATCACCAAGGATGTGGTATCAAAAGTTTGATACTTATATCCTGGGAATTGGCTTCACAAGAAGCAAAGAGGATCACTGTGTGTATTCTAAATTGATTGGTGATCATTTGATTTATTTGGTCTTGTATGTGGATAACATGTTGCTGATAGGAAACAACAAGGAGATTATCCAGGATGTGAAAACTTAGTTGTCCTCTAAATTCGACATGAAGGATCTTGGTGCTTCAAATTTCATTTTGGGCATGGAAATTAAAAGAGATCGAAAAAAGAGGAAACTCGGGTTAAATCAGAGAAAATATTGTTGGGTATGTGTTATATTCTTTGCATGTGTGTGTGTGTGGGCGCGTCAGATACGACAACTACGTCTAATGATCCCTTCACCTAGAGCTTTGTCATGTGCATCGGGCACTTTCCTAGGGGGGTCCCAGGGGGTGCAGGTATGCCCCCCCTGGTTATGTGCAGGGTTCGGCAATGGGCGGTAGCCCAAGGCAGTGCCCTAAATTTTTTTTTTGGGCGGTTTTTGCTATTTTTAGCGGATTTGTAAATTAATCCTGGATTAAGGGATTAGGGTTTTGGTATCTACGGAATACCTAAAAACAATGTATATATTTTATGGCGAATGGTGAAATTCGATATAATGAAAATAAGAAAGTTTTCCCGGTTGAGGGTTTCTGGTATAAAATCTCTGTGTACTATGTGTATGAGCCATTGATTAATTTCTATATTGCTTAAGAATCTATATGCATTGCTTTACTTCGCAGGTTTAAAACTTACATGTGGTATCAGAGCTCGTTTTTGGCTTTAGAGGGACACCTTTGTTGTTGAGGGTTTGGCTCGGTCTTGATAGATCAAGTTTATGTTGGGTCTATGATAAACATGGGTTTAGTGGGATATTTTGCAGTGGAGATTCGAGTAAATAAAGAGGAATGGCGAGCTCATATAGAATCGAGATAGAGAAGTTCAACTGTAAAAACTTTGAGCTATGGAAGCTCAAGATGGATGACCTTCTTGTAGACAAAGAAAAATGGATCGTTGTGGATCCTGGTACACAGCCTACTGGTACACCATCTACAAGCACACAGGCTACTGGTACACAACCTACCAGTACACAAACTACTAGTACACAAGCTATTGGTATGTCAAAGGAAGATTGGGACAAGTTGGACAGAAGAGAAAGGAGTACTATTCGACTCTACCTGATAGATTCGGTGTTGTTGAATGTCTCAGAAGAATCTCCAACCAAGGAACTATGGGATAAGTTAGGGAATTTGTGTCAATCAAAGTCCCTGGTAAACAAGTTGTTTCTTCAAAAGAAGTTGTATCATCTTAGGATGGAAGATGGAGATTCTGTGACAAAACATCTAAATTCCTTTAATACTCTGGTAAGTCAACTTGGATCTGTTAATATTACGATTGCAGAAGAAGATAAGTGTATTACTTTGTTATGTTCTTTTCCAGACTCTTGGGATAATCTGGTTGTATCAATAGGTAGTACCACTCAATCTACATTGAAGTATGAGGATGTAGTTGCATCCTTGTTATCTGAAGAGATGAGGTGAAAAAGAATGGATGGTCACAACACATATGCTTTATTTGTAAGAGGGCATACCCAAGACAGGAACCCTAGTAAGCCTTCAGGATGGAGATCTAAATCTACAGGTAGATCTAAGTCTCCAGGAAAATCTTTGAGGAAATGTTGGAAATGTGGTAAAACAGGGCATTATAAGAAAGATTGCAAGTCTAAAAAGGTTGAAAAACCAAAGGGATCTGATATTACCTCTTCCACGGAGACAAAACCCTCCACTGAAGAAGGAGGTGATGTTTACCTAGAATCTACAAGTACACATGCAGACCATGATTTATGGTTGATCAACTCAGGTGCATCATACCATATGACTCCTCATAGGGAGTGGTTCTCTGAATATGAAAAATATGATGGTAGTGATGTATTCCTAGGACATGACTCGACAGCAAAAATCTTGGGACGTGGACGGGTTAAGTTGTTGCTAAACGATGGAAGGATTATAACTCTTCCTGGGGTTCTACACATTCCAAAACTAGCTAGGAGCCTAATATCTGTAAGCAAGTTGAGTGATGCAGGAGTGAAAACTGTATATGAAAAGAACAATTGCAAGATGGTACGAGGAGAAATGGTGTTGATGAGGGGAGTTCATTGTGGAACTCTGTACAAGTTGTTGGGAAACACTTATACTAATGGGTGTAACAGTTCTGTTGTCCTTGAGCAGAAAAATGAAGGAGACAAGACCAATGATGTCCCAGAAAAGAAGACCATGTTGTGGCATCAAAGACTGGGGCATATTGGAGAAAAGCGCCTTCGAACACTACACGGTAAAGGTATGATTGAAGGTATGTCTAATTGCACTCTGTATTTTGATTTCTATGAAAATTTCATATATGGTAAACAGAATCGAGTAAGATTCCCATATGGTGCTAGAAGAGCAAAGGGGATCTTAGAGTTGATACACAGTGATGTGTTTGGACCTGTTCCTATTCCATCCCTAGGTAAATCTGTGTATTATGTTTCATTCATAGATGATTTTTCAAGGAACACATGGATTTATTTTCTTAGAAATAAATCTTGGTATTTGATAAATTTAAAGAGTTTAAGGCTCTGGTAGAAAATCAGACATAGAAGAAAATAAAGGTATTGAGAACAGATAATGGTGGAGAATTGTGCGGAAATGAATTCGAAGAATTCTGTAAGAAGTGTGGTATAGCAAGGCATAA
>SNQJ01S0070286.1:4166-38790 GCA_010110895.2 Picea sitchensis | reverse complement strand
TTCCTGAGACTTCTTCAATTTCTGCAATTCTTCAATTATTGGAGTGCTCTGATCCTATAGATAATATTACTCAATGTATTCTCTAAAACTCCTCCAATTTTCACTCCTTGAATCCTCCCCAAAAAAAGGTTATAGAAAGAATGGTAGAATTTATTCAATTCTGGTCTGTTCAGGAGAGTGAACTTGCACAGAATGCCCCGTGCTCAATAATTAACATCCGATTTTGAAACTTGCACACAAGAAACTATAGTCCATACTCTTTCAAATGGAATTTTTCCCACTTCATTTGGATTCTCGATGAATAAGTTATGATTGTTTTACCCGAAAAACCTATTTATTGACTAGCTTCAGGACTGCTCACAAACCCTATCTTCCAAAGAGTGTATCTCCATAATTATAGCGAATCAAGAGATGAAATTTTTACCAGAGTTACCTTTATATGTCTTATCAATACCATATCTATATCACCATATTAATCATTCTAGAAAACAATTTATCGCAAAAATGGTAAGATGACCTGAAAATAACATACCTTAGAACACATCACCAAAAGACTTCATCCTCCCTTGAAATCTAGCCTTATTTTCTTCTTATTTCCTCTGAAATTTGACTTGTATCAAATTAATGTATAATGATGTTTATTTATACCATTTATGTCACTTCCTTTTAACATTAGGGCCGACCCGACACTTTCTTATTTTGTAATCCTTTTCTTTAATTATCTTTAGGGCCTACATATACTTCCTTCTTCAATTCACTTTGTCATCTTCAAAAATTCATTTTTTCTCAACCATGAGGATCCATGTGACGTGCCACATACCACTAGAAATAAAATGATGTATACTATCTATCTATGGGTGTTGTATTTTCATGTGCATTTTCCTCCATGTCCAAATACCTTCATCAATCTTGCGGTCCAAAACCCATGACTAGGGTTGACATCAATGACAACAACCAATCTTCCAACAATAAAGGTATACCGTGTTAAGTAATTATGCATTTTTGAAATATTGTAATTGTATTCTCATGCAGTTGGTCGAGAGTGGGATGCACTACATTTATACGTCGCACACAATATTGATTGGATGAAGGTATGGATTGAACGATGTAAACAATATAGTCAAGGATTATCATGGGAATACAATTATTTTAAAATATTTACTTAATTGATAATTATCATGTTTTCTTCATTTCATCCAATGTTTTTATGTGAAATTTATGACCATTGCACCACATAGCCTTATGTTGTTTTACCTGCAATATGTCAAAAACATAAATATTTTAATTGATAATTATCATGGGAATACAATTATTTTAAAATACAATTATGCATTTATGAAATATTGTAATTGTACAAGTTGAATTTATTTTTTCTTTGCATACTTTCCAAACATAAAATATTTACTTAATTATCAATTGATGATGTCATTTTTATGTTTTTGACATATTGCAGGTAAAACAACATAAGGCTATGTGGTGCAATGGTCATAAATTTCGCATAAAAACGTTGGATGAAATGAAGAAAACATATGATTCATGGATGATTGTAGTCTTTGAGGTGATGAATGTTTCCTCTAGAAGTGACAGACATCCAGAATTGTCAGAAAATCTATACTATGAGTATTTGGAAGATATTATTAAGTGTGACTTTAAATCCATAAAATTAGTTCTATTCGTTGTCAAATGGTATAGGATACGATTGAATCAACATGATCCTCATAGAACTATTATTTAACATGATAATGGATATACCATGGTCAATACAAGGTCACTTGAGCCAAGAACAAATCCCTATGTTCTTCCAAGTCAATGTGAATAAGTATTTTACTTAGAGATTCCAGGGAGAGGGGGTTGGTCATTTTTTATTAGAGATGATCCAAGAGGAAGGCTAATAAAATATAATGTTGTTGGTGTAGGAATATTTTGGGAACAAACCTAATTTTGAAGAAAATATCTACTTTTGGAGTGCACACCTTAGGAGGTAGAAAATAAGCATGAAGAAAAAGAAGGAAAAGAAACATACAAGAGGAAAATCAACATGGCGCGCATGAAGATAAGCCTAACCATGTTAGGGTTAGGATTTTTGAAAAATATTTTAATGTCTATAAGACAATAGAGTAGTATAAATAAATACCTAGGAGGTCTAGTTTAGGAGTTGGTTCAGAAGCTATTGATTGTAGTGGGTTTTGTTATGGTGATTGTGGTAGAGTGGAATAAGCTATTTTTTTAGGGTTAGTTCACAGTCTGAGGAGCCTGGTGTGATCTAGATATCCTCCCATAGGGTACTTACCCTTATTTTCGATTGTAATCCTAAATATGTAAAGAGCAGAGATGCAAGATCTTGGTGGACGTAGCCCCGGGAGGGGGTGTACCACGATAAAATATTTTTTTCTATGTGATTATTAATGAATTCTTTTACTATTCTATTAATCATTAGCTCAAGAATGAATGGTTAAAATAAGTTATAACAACATCCATGCATAGGTTTAAATATGAATGAATCATAGAATTTGAGGAATGATTAATGATGATGATGTATGATGTATGAAGATATGACTCTAAACATAATCCCCACAAATTCATAGGCTACAAACTCCTCAGTATTGCAGTCCCCCATAAATCCATCTTGGGTGAGACTGTGTTGTGCACTATGCGCATAGTGTTTCCTTCTGGTTTATCAGGAGGGTCGATAGTTTTGAAGGTTTGGTAGAAACCTATTTGAGATCAGAACCTGGGCCAGCCCAAGTAACCAAAAAATGGTTATGTTGTCGATTAGAACTGCACAGGATTGAGTGGATGGGATCTATCAAAGAAAAGAGTAGAGGATAAAAGTGTAAAAGGGAATGTTCATTCCATGGAATCCAACCAAGGTAGAGATTGAAATATGGTTGAGGACAAAGGAACTCGAGTTTGAGAAGAAGGAAAAATGAAACCCTAAGTTGACACCACACAAGTATCTCGACAAATACGTGTTCAACAAATTGCATGAGGTATTTTTCTGTGATTTCCCGCATCTATTGTAGGAGTGGTTATTGAGGTTGAAGGAAAATGACCCTATGAACCAGATGAGACAGCTAGACTTCCATCTTGTGGAGATCACACAACTACAAGAAGTTAATAAAAAATTCACACGCGTAGTATATTTATGGTTAGACAATATTGTTGCAGGRTTTATCATCAAATTTGTTGTAGATACCGTGAAGTCCTACACTGCTGTAGAGTAGGATTTTTTGAAGGGACCCAAAGGTTGGCACATCATATCATTGTATACTTCAATAACTATTTTAATGTATGACAAAGGTGTGATGACCATGGAATGAGACAACTAAACTTCCTTGTGCACATGGGGGAAGGGGGGAAGCACTGACATGAGGATGAGATATGGACAGAGATATGGATGAGGGGAAGAATAAGGAGGAAATAGACCCAATCATGATGGAATAGGACCATATAAAGAAGATAATGGAAAAAGATAGAAAGATGCACAGGATAAGACCTTACCAATATAATATGAATAACAAGAGGAGGACCATAGTCAACATAGAGGCCTTGGTGAGAAATGAAGAAGACGTAGAGATCTTCAGTCTATGGAGTATATTGAGGAAATACTTCATGAAAAATACGAAAGGAAAACAAGAGGTCTAGGGTCATGAATTGAAGGTAGAACTCCAATCCATATCATCTTCAATGTGGAACCTACAACCCCATGTGCGACTAATACACCTGAAAGAACACCAATTTTTAGACAACCAAATTTTAGTGGAAGAGGAAAAATAGGACAGGGGTCCAATCAATGACAATCAACTGGGGGAGAAAGTTCAATAAGTAACAATCAATTATCTACACCATGCAAAAGCACTATTTCAACATAGTTAAAAATGGCAGGACAAGATCCTACGATAAGATTATCAGAATTTTGGGGAGAGGCATTGAAGGACCCCAAAAAGCGTTTATTCATCTGTGAAAAGATATGGGAGGAAAAGTAGATCACATATGAAGATAGAAATATTGCATAGTTAGCCATCAGACTAAGAGATTGTGCATTGGACTCGTACATGAGCCTTGATGTAAACATTCCAAAAGGAGTACCAAATACTGTTGTGGGGTATTCTACCCTACGGACTAACAAGCTAGGGCTTTAAACTTGTACGCAGATCATGGCCCTTCAAGAATAACTTTTAACCTCCTACCCAAACCTATAACCCCTTTTCTTAAACAAACATGGGAAGAATCAACTGACCTTTTTATCGATGGTTGAAGTAGATCCTCCGTTGAGCTTTTATCTCCTTGCTGCTGCTGCTCCTTCCCGTTTCTTCTCCTTCCATAAAGCGATCCTGCAAATAAGACAAAACTACACATGCATGCTACTAATACACTAGAGGGTTAAGTTTAAACTTCAAATCAAACAGTAAGATAAGACTCATGTATTTGGGACTGGAAAAGCATCTTTTCATTAGTCTCAATATGGGCTCCACCCACAATGGATTACGAGGCCAGGCCACCGTTCTCGATCCACGATCTGGAGCTCCTCCTCTTCTTTTGTCCTCTAATTTGTTGTTGCTTGAATTTCTCCTAAAGCTTGAGGCAAGGCTAAAGGGTTGGGACAAAACCGGACTTGGAAATTTGTAATTTTCTTTATGATTTCCTCCTTTAGATAGTACCCTACCCTCCTTTTATAAATTTTAGGAGAGCTAGGAGTTTTGGCGAACTCTCGGCCATACATGGACGAGGGTTCAGTGCTTGAACAAAAAGCTCTCCGTCCGGCCGGAGCTTTCTTTGATTTTTGCTGTTAGAATAGCGGGTTGTAGTGGGAGACTGACCAGCGTTCCTGCAGCATCTTTATGAAAGGCACATGACGTCCCAAGTACTTGGTACTAGGTTAGGGAGCGGGTTACTTGATTTAGGAGGTTTTTGGAAAGTTTGTTGACATGGCTTAGGCAAGGAAAGGCAGAGTAGGCGATGCGAGGAGTAAGCAAGGATAGTGCAATTTAGGGTTATAGCAGATGCTCCCTAATGTGTGAGGTCGAGGAAAAGAACATCGATTAGTAGAAATACATCTCAATTCTTCTGTCTGTCTTGATATCTTTGAATAGGTGAGCCCGGGAATGGGAATGAGGAGGTGTCGTCTACAAAAAAAATATCAAATGTCTCCTTGGTGGGCATTCCCATGCTTGGGATAAATTAGAACCATGGCTGCCAATCAAATGCACTACAGATCCATGTCAAATGGCTATAAAGAGTAATGAACAATACAGTGAGACTACATCTCATCGAGAAAGATATACAAAGAAAGTATCATTCTCTCAGAAGCTGATTTGGACTGATTGTTGTACTTCAGAGCTCGAACAACGAATTCAAAGTCTTCTAAAACTTGGGTGAAGATACGTATTGATATGAGTGTCTGGTACTACCCAGGGTCTTCGATGGCTCGTCAGTTCTGGACTTGATAATCTTGATGATGAAGTTTGAAGCCCGATGATTCGAACAAAGACTTGATTAGACGTTAGGAATGGCCGGATATCTGCGAGGAAAAGACATTTCGCAGTGGCCATTTCGGTAGTAACAAACTTCCTTGGACAATAGCACGACAAGTGATAAGACTCGGGTAGCATATTTGTTAATCATATAAGTCCTCTGAAGCGGGGAGGCAATGCAAATCTCCATATGTTTGGAAGGAAAACCAAGCATTGGAGGCCACAACTCAATATAGTGAGCAAGGCTACCCTAAGGTCATACTAAATACCAAGGTCAAGGTAAGATGAGATGGACGGATGTGCTTTATCCAAGGGTGACTCATAATCGCCAATAAAGAAAATACTTTTCCCATCACTCTTTTGGGGTATATTTGATATTTTTGATTTCTTTTTGAATATTTTTGAAAAGACTAAAGGAATATTACGTTACAGTGGAAGGAGCGAGCACCTTAACATACAAGCTCAAGGCACAAGGACAAGGCGATGTTCTAGGAAATGATACTGGAAAATCCTCGATGGCCAAAGGTGTTAAAGCAAAAAGCAAATTGTTACTAGAGCTGAGTAAGGATGCAGTCACGGTTGATAGAACACACAGTAGTAGCGTCAGCTTAGATATAAGTTTAAAGGCCCAAGAGGAAGCTCGGTGATTTTTCCGCGTTAGAGAGTCTAAAAAGCATAAAGGAAACTCCATTGGGGTACCTTTTTGGAAGGTAGTCTAGTCAGTTCAAAAAAGGTTAGTCTAGTCAGTTCAAAAAAACGTTCACTTGCACCGAAATTATGTCTATTCAAAACCATTTTAGCTAGTGTGAAAAGGACAAGATCCCTCGACTATTTTTTCAATTTTAAGAATGAAAAAGCAACTATGGACTCAAAGATGAAAGTAATTCTTAGTCGTTTTAGCGAGTGTGAAAGAATAAGGTCCTCGACAATCTTTTCAATTTTTGAGTGCGAAAGAGCTTAACTATGGACTCAGGGGGAGTTTCTTTTAGTAGATTTGAACACCGGACTCGAAAGGAATAAATTATACGAGGATACTCTTCTAAAGAATGGAAATTCAATAGGTGCTCCTTTATTCGTCTGGTTAATGATGGGACCCGAAAAGGGGTAAACTAAATGAGACCGGGCGTGACTTCAAATTTGGTTACAACGGCGTGACGGGTCACAAGATAAATCAACAATCTTTTCATGTTTAGAAGTGCGAAAAGAGTTAAAGGAGACCCGTTATGTTTTGGGAGCTGGAGGGTAAGACAAAAGTGAAAAAGACCCATACAAATGAAGCTCAAAATCATATTCAGGAAAAACTACATGGACTCGAACTTCTATGTTGCTTCGAAAGCAGCATGGACACCATAATACAACCCGAAGGAACTACCTAAGACATCCATGTTTTGGTAAGCTCTACCACCAAGTTGCAACACTTCTAGAAGCGAGAAATAATGAGTTCCGCCATCTGGCAAGATTGGGATTCGATCCTATATTTGGAAAAACAAAGACCTTGAATCTGGCGGTAGAGATGAAATCCTACTCTATATGCTTAAGTTGATTTTTTGAAAAAAAATTATGGACATATACGTATATATATATATATATATATATATTTTTTATTACTATTTTTTTAGAAACTCAATGAAAAGTGTCCCAATACACGATCAAATCCTTCTTATAACTCGGAACCACAAAATGGTTTTGGTATAAAGCTGATAAAGGGGCCAAAAGACAAAAAAGAGGCCAAAAAGTCTATAATAAGTTAATGACTCATTATCACCATTCTTTGATTTGGAATGACTCTGACCAGACCCCCTTTTCCGAATGTGCGATTAGGAAGCTTCGGTAGACCAACGAACCTGTCCGGACCAAGTAAGTATAAACTCCCCCATATTGCATTTCAATTCTTCCTTTAAAGTTTTTTGGTTGTTTGGGGGTAGTCGTCGCCCTTTTGAAGGCCGGCCCTAATGGCCAGCGGGATGTCCAAAATACGGCCGTGGTACCTTGTCTTAGCCCGTCACGGTACCGCGACTATCATAGATAGCCAGCGGAGCTGCCAGATGTCAGTGGAAAACTTGAATTACAGATCCTAATCTCTCTTTTGACTTGTGATCTGTAGGATGTATGTGCATTGGAGAGAGGGAACATGAAATTTTACATGATGAGGCGGTACCGAGGATCCGAATGTTGTGGTCGTGCTGACGCGGTGTGGCTTGGTGAAGTTTTTCCTGTGTCCGTTTATGCGAGTGCAATCGAGGCTACTGGATGTCTTGGTTGACTATTGGCATCTAGATTTAGAGGCATTCATGATAGAGGGCAATCCTTGGTGCCCACCGCCAAGGATATCTACTTTTCTTAGCCGGGCTCTAGAGGAGAGGGAACCGTTAACTTCGGTTTCTGCGGGGCGAGCAAAGTCACCGGAGTTGATAGCAATCTTTGTGTGGTTGGGACAACCAAACCTCTTCGGTACGGTTGGTAGTATCATCAACCGCATTCGCCGGACTATCTATCGTGATTGGGTGGATTACTGACTCTCGACGGTACATCCGGTGTCGCGTGCCGCAGATGGTATGCTGCGATCCGGTACATGAATGCCTGGATATATATTTGAGTACCACCTTACTAGAAAGGCATGGCTGTGACGTAATGAGCAATGAACCTACGAATTCGAGGTTTTAAGGACTGTCATGTGTTCCTTTTTTCTTCGAGAAGTTCCATGCTTTAGTCCTCGGATAACTGTACGAGGACATCTGGCCACTTACCCCGCAGTATGCATATGGGAAGTGTTACTTCCATGACAGGGTGGTGGAAGGACCGTGGAAGCCTTCAACGATGACTTCTTTGCTTGGTTATCACAACAGATCCCATCCATAGAGGATTATCCCTATATTGGGATTGATTTCTCGAGATATCCATCATACGGTGCCACTGGCGAAGCGAGGGAATAGGTAAAGTCTCCTCTATGCAGTTTTTTGTTGCATATGTAATTTTATGTCTTTTTTGAGATAAATCATGTTTTTGGATAAAAGAGTTTCTAATGGGTGAACTTTGTGTTGCCTTGCAGATGTTGGACCTGTACGACCTACCAACTTTACGGAGCAGTAGCAGATCCGACCGAAGGCAGCCAGTTGTCGTAGCCGAGAGAAGTAGCGGCGGCGGAGGCACCTCGTGAGGAGAAGTGAGAGGCCTTGTATGGATTGGCGGAATTTCTTGTGAGCTCACCCGCCTGATCCTATAGTCGAGATGAAGGACTTACCTTCCATCACGAACTCATATGGTGGGGTTACCGCCGGACTTGGGTCGATTATTTGAGCATTTAGGTGAGGCGATATGCGACTATAACAGGGCCCACAGGCTCTGAGCAGACTTGTAAACTTTTATGTGCCTCGAGCACTATATGTATATATTTTTGAGGGGCATAATCCTAGTGACTTCGTGATAGCTCCACTTTTTGAGTGCTAAGCCGTATGTACTCTGAGACTTTTATGATGTATATATATAATTTTATTTATTTTATGTGTCTTCATGGATTTTATTATTACAAAAATGTATTTACATGTGTTTGATCATGATTTTATTTATGTGTGAGAAAAGATGCCAATCTAAAATGTGGTTAGCTCGATATCGTGATTTGATTTAGACTTCTAAAGACATGAAAATATGTAATATAATCAAAGTTCGCGTTCAAGAGGCATTACCTAAAAGGAATCTTGATTGTAAAAGTTGGATCATGAGCTCGGTATATTTTGTTTAGCTGCGGCACAACCAGTTGAGCATCTAGATTGACCTGGAGATGAGAGATACCCGATGACAAAGCGTCATGAAGCAACTCAATAAACTGCGCTATACTGTTATTGTTTGTGGTGTTACCTAAGCATATTCCTCAGGAAGATAACAACTGACACTGTAGTGTAAAGATTACCCAAACTGCAGAGGAAAGCCTCCGAGTGTCGACTAACATCGTCAGCGTATCCAATGAACACATCAGACTCACTTGAAATCTACCATAATGATGAAAGATAACGTGTAATACGTCCATGACACTTTTTCGAAAGAAATGAAAAGTAATAGCATGAATACTATACATATGTTACAAAAAGTTACCCACATTGTGACTATGATAATACTTCTTGAGGTAGAGCCCATTTCACAAATTCCTCCAAAGCATTCCCTTCAAAATCGAGCCGAGACGATAAGCACCCTTTTTAACACCTCCTTAACAATGAGAAGGGTCGGAACCACATGGGTTTAAGCTTTCACCTTGGTCATATCTTGGTAAGTAAGCAGGACAAAGGTCGCCCTCAGAAAAAACCTGAAGACGAATGGACCTATCATATTGACCCTTGACTCTATTCTTATGAGCCTCATTGGCGAGGGCATATCGCGGCAGCTGTTCATCAAAGTACTCAAAGGTGGACTAATGGTTCTTCAATGCGGAGAATGTCACGGCGTGTATGCGCCAATTTCGAGAAGATGGAATTTGACATTCAATGGGGCAAGACTTCCTCCATCCCGTAAACAAGTTGAAAACGTGAGAAACCAGTTGCGGTCTTAGGCCCGTGTTACGATAAGCCCTTATCTGCAGTATAACATCAAATGCGGTTTGACTTGGTGAGTTATGGTTCGTTGTAGCTTTGTCTTAAGAGTTTTGTTAACGACTTCCACTTGCCCATTGGCGAGGATAATAGGGTGATGAGTTTTCTACTTGCTTAGCTTTGGTGTTAATTCGGTCATCATTTGATTATGAAAGTAACTTCCATGGTCAGTAACAATCACTCTCGGGACTCCGAATCATGCTATGTCGGTTAAAAGGAAGAGGCTGCAGTCTCTCCATCATCTTTTGAACGTCGGCATGGCTTCAAACCACTTAGTAAAGTAGTCGTGACCACAATGATATTGCGGTTCCCCCTTGCTGATGGGGGTTTGCATGTATTGTAATCAATCCCCACTTGGTGAAGGACCGGCAGGCGATAGCAGGAAACATAGATTTTGGATGTGCCCTCATCTTCTGTGAGAAGATTTGGCATGGATGGCATAATGGCCAGACTCAATATAGTCTTTGATAAGCGTGGGCGAGAAGTAACCTACTCGGAATTTTTGGAGTTGTTCCAACTGGGATAGAAGTAACCTCCACAAAGCTCACAGCCTTGATGACAATCATTGAGCACTATGACTGACCTCCTCATGAGTGAGGCATCAGCGAAGAACGCAATCTATACCTCGCCGATATAGAGTATCATTGAGTATAAGATAGTTCTTGGCACGGATGGTGTATCGTAGAGTACTCATCCACGAAGAAGCGGAAGTGGAAACTTCGAGTCTGGAGATGAATCGGTATATCCGTACCGGGGATGGAATAGTTCAATCAAAACATATCACCGGATAAAGCGTTCTCGAATTTCGCGATCCCCACGACTCAACGAAAGTTCGAAATAAGTTCTGGCGAGGAGCCGGTGACTTTTGGACTTCTTCGACCGCGAAATATAAGTCAAATTCTTGGAGGATGACCATCCATCTACTAAATTTTCGCCCGATAACTCATGTGTCAGCAATATCTTGAAATGGTTCCTGACGGCAGCGGCGGTGGTCTTCTGAAAGCAGAACATAGTGGCGAATCGTTGAAACGACATGAATTTCTTTGCCAGCATAAGTTACGAATGTATAATTAGAAGTTCGGTCCTACGAGAGACCTGAAGCTCCAGTAATAGATCATGTACCGAGGAAAGCGAATCATCTTCTAAAAGCAAAACCAATACTATGGATGACTTTCTTGGCGACGGTATAATAGAAAATCCTTGTTATAATTCGGTGGGCATAGCAGAGGAGTCGCGGTTGTAAGGGTGTGTTTCAATGCTTTGAAAGAGTGTTGAGCAGCATCATCCCAGTAAATGGGAACGTATTTCTTCAGTAAACTCATGAAGCCTTTGGTAATTTCGACATAGTTGGCGGTAGGCGTGTCGTAGAGTTAGCCTTACATGAAGACTTTGGCGGAAGTTGTAAATTGATGCGTGGCGGAAGCTGTACTATTGCCTCCCACCTTAAGGATCTACAGTCCTGTTCTTTGAAATGATGAAACCTAGTAAACGTCATGACGTGACGCAAAATTTGCACTTATTGGGATTCAAGCGAATCACGGAAGTAGCGACGGCGTTCAGATAGTCTGAGGTGTGTTGGATGATTTTTTCGCTTGCGAGAGTGTGATGCAAAATCATCTAGATATGCCTCGACTATATGTTCGAGGTCATGAAAAGAAAAAGACATGACGTGGAAAAAGCTCCAGCGTTCTTGGGGCGTAAAAGGCATTTTATGATAAGTGAATGTACCCCATGGACAAATGAATGTCATTTTATGTTGGTCCTCGGGTTTTATTTGGATTTGATTATATAGCCTGAAAACCATCCATGAATGAAAAGGCTTCACAACGAGCACTAAATGATCGGTCGATGAATGGAGTTAGATAATTGTCTTTTGGACCGCGCCTTGTTCAAATCCGAATCGGTCTGGAACCGCAGTCGTTAACCTTGTTTTTATCGTACGGGATTTGACAGCCATTCATTCAAGTGGATAGGGTTTATGAACCCGGCCTTAAGAAATTTCTGTACCGGCTTTGATAGGCTGCTTTGCCTTCCTTAGTTAACTGGATGAATTTTCTGTTGAACAGGCTTTGCATACGGATATGTAATGATCTCATGTTCAACAATTTGAGGGTCGATTCTTGGAATCTCTTCATATGATCAAGTGAAAACATCTCATAACTCTTTTAAGAGATCGACGTTGATCTGAATTTCTTTAGGCGAAGAATTTGCATTGATATATACATTTTCGATTTTACCAATGGCTCGAGAGATTTCGATCGCAATGGTGGGAGAAATATTCGTCATGTTTCCTTCAGCATAAACATCCTGTGTTGTTAAGAGGTTAATGGGACAAGGCTGATCTCGTCATGGTGATAGTGAATTCTCGCCTTTCGATTAGGTGCTAACTCACGGAGGAAGTATGATCCGTGATGAATATTTTCCCAGGGTTTGTCCGGACCGATCATTGCTTCGATTATAGCTTAATCAGAAGGCAAGACTAAATATAACAAATCAGTGTTGATGAGAGAATCTTGAGCCCAGATAGACTCAAGGAGTTTATCCAACTTCACAGTGTAGAATCGGATCGGAGTAAGTGAAGTTCTTTGAACCAAAGTGCGGCTGCGCCGGTAGGATGACAAGCGTGGGTATGACCTCATGCTATCGCATCCATGGATGCGATGGGGAAGGAAGAATCCACGGATCACGAAAGTAAGTCATGCGGAACGGCGAAACATGGAAAATCGACCTTGTGGTAGAAGTCGATATAGAAAACTTTACATCGTCATGAGGAGGTTTGTAATCGAAAGTACCCATCAAGATGGACTAGCCCAAATCCTATATTGGCGACAGCGGCAGGGATTATCTACCATAGAGACCGTGGATGCCTAAAAAGCGAGGTCCGGAATGAGAGAGAAGGACAAGCGATCAATAGTCACTATCCGGCCTTCATGTGGAAACAATAGGACTGGGAAGATTGTAGCAACCACTGCCTGCATTGCATAGGTCAACTCACGACCTAACAATAGATTGTGTCGATGGGGGCATCGACTACTCTAACCGGCCTGATCTTCCCCTTAACTGCACAGGGAAAGAGGGATAATGCCATGCGGTCGGAAGAGCGACCTCGAGCAGCGGTGAAGAGTAGGTGGCGAGAACCTTCGGGTTGACCCGGTAAACTCCAGCATGCTAGCGACATAATGCAATTCGAAGCGCCCTCGTCTGCCGCGAATGCGGAAGATATTTAGTGTAAAAGTTTTCGTGGAATAAGCCACTACTATATAGAACCCTACATGGTAAGCAAGCGTGTTTCAAATTGAGTAAATACATCTATATGATCATTCGGGGTTCTGAGTCTCAGTGAGAGCCTAAAGAGGCGATCCAACAAGAAAAACTCTCTAAAAGGCTGGGCAACTTTGGAGGACCTCCAAAGCGGACATGCCCTAGGGGTTTGTGATAAATCTTCCTGCAAGTAGTTACCCCTTGCATTTGGATTATGAAAGCCCTTTTGAGCAGCACCTTTTGGGATGTGCATCATTGTTTCACCGCGTCTTCTCAATCTAGAGGAAGAGATGGGATCTTGAATTCTTTGCCCTTCTCAGAGGCACTTAGTTTACTATAGTCATGCGCTCTAATCAATATAAAACCATCACCCTTCACCATATATACAATCACAGATGCAGGGTTGTTTGAATATGGAGAGGCTCCTTGACTTCCCCCTTCCGTGATTGTAGAGGCTTGAGTTAAATTACCCCATCTTTGAAAAGGGTTGTTAACACGGCTATGCGGTCTTTGATAATGACAAACTTACGGGCCTCTGCAAGTCGAGAGTCATAGGTGAGTTGGGTGGTCTTCCACACATAGGTTACCTGGATACCTCGCCTTTCTCTCTTTTACATTAGTGTCCTCGCCCGGCCTTATCATTTGGTTTTATCGCCTTACTCTTCTTGTTTTTTTCTTCCCTTCGGGTTGTTGGTTTCCCTTTGAGTAGGAGGAGAAGCCAAAGCGGTAGTCTGGCTGTGCTTGAGTGTTGTATAGATAGTTTTTGCAATTGTTTTGTCAATTTCTCGGTGGGCTTGGTTTATCTTTGAACCTACTATACCATCGGCATTTAATTAGGCTCTCTATCTGGTTTTCAGAAGTCGATGCATTAGTGCATCGTTGAGATGTTGTCTGATAGACGAGGCTTGAGAATAGATAAGCTCCAAGCCCCATTGAGCTCATGATGCTTCTTCCTCGAGAAAACCTTGGGATTTAGACATCTTTGGATAGCTGGCAAAGACTTAAGGAACCACTCTACTTGAGGAATCTTTGGTGGGGCGGGTACCTTGATAAAGGCCTCTTTCATTAACCACTCTTAGATATGATGAGATATGATCGGTGACGTCTGACCGAAATTGGCTAGCAATACATTGGCGTGTTATCTCACAGTGTTGGAAATGGTTAGGAAAGCCATAGCCAGTTCACAAAAAAAGGAATATCGTGAGCAGTCAGAAGCTCGATGTACCTTTTCATGACACTCCCGATAAGAGTACATTAAGCTTAATCATATTTGGGCGGTCATCTTTCAGTGAGTTAGATGGGCACCATAAGTGGAAAGTAGTCGCGTGATCACACGGATCTTCGATGAAGCTTGGCTTTTAGACTTTGGGATGTCGAAGAGCAACCGTCGGCATAGGAATAGCCTTGGTCATTATTGAGATAGGATCATTCAACAGCAGAGTGTTAAATCCGGCAAGTGGCATTAGCCAAGAAAGAGTAGTTTAATTTCCAGCGCTAATAGCTAGGATAAAAGAGGTCACGGGGTTTGGTAGCACGAGTTGCCGAGAAAATTTTAGTTCTTTGTCGGGGTTTTGGTAGAAGCCTTGGCCTTGGCCAGCGAAAGGGTTTTGTATTTGCGAGGACATCATTGGTTGATTCCCCATAAAGGACAAGGATTGTTGGGGGTTCATCGTGTTTGGAGGACTTTGGGAAGGTGCTCATGGTTCTGTTGGGAGAGGCATAGTAGTTTGTCGGGGGTTCCATTGACTATGGAAAGCATTATTTCCCGAGCGACATTCGTGGCGAGTTGGATCTATCTTGAGTTCAAGGTCACGGTATATGCCCGTACGCGGGGAATAGTACCACAGGACGGATTAGACTATCAAAGATAAGTGCCCCGGATGAGGCGGTGGGGTGGAGTGTGTTATTACCAAATGTCCTGTTCCAAAAAAAAATGGTGATGAACCTATCGACAGAGTTTGCGTAGTTGTTCTTTGACTCCCGGCTCCAAGTAAAGTTGTGTGTGTGGGTTGCCCGGCGGTCTGCTGATACGAACCACCGAGCGACATGGACGGAGGAGGAATATGACCTCCGGCGTGAGGAAAAGCATTGAGGGCGAGAATGCCCGGGTTGACCTTGCGGGCGTTAGAGCTCCACGCTTTGAGACAAGTACGTAAAGTGGAGTGTGTGAGTCGCGAGTTCGTTCACGAACTAGGCATCACCGTATGTGAACACTGTCACACTAGATGTGAAGATTTGTGGCCGCCACGGTGATAGATGGGGAACCGGTCACTTTGCGCATTGAGGAATTGTTTGGGGCCATGTGGTGGTCTGACGCCAGCGGTAAGTTGAGGGAAGCTTCTCTGTGGTAATAGCAGTGTCGGAATGGAAGAAATCCCGGAAGGAAATGCGCGGCTTACATTGTCATAGGCGTATGTAGCGACAAGAGTTGATGCGGAATTAATTTGAATACGATAGCAGGTGTCGGATATATACTCCGGTGTTTGAGGTTTCAGCGTAATCCAAGATTAGCGATTACATTCCTCGGGGGTTGTTGGGATTGAAAGCCCGTGCTTGAAGAAAGACCCTTGATGGTCTATCTTCGGCCTTAATGGTGGCGAAATTGTCGGGGATAGCAAGCCGGTAGGCCCGAAGCCTTCATGACCGGCGGAGATCATGATCCTCCAGCGTATTGAGAAGATTCACGACGCGCTAAGGTATTCTACCGCGAACAACTTGATGTATGCACTAAAAGAAATCCCCTAGAAGATAAATCAAGCAAGCACTATATTAGTAGGAAGAGCGGTTACAACAACCAACACTGAGTACCTTAGGTGCAAGTGCAGCTTCGAATCTGGGAAGCACCCTCACGTTCTACTCACATAAGCGTTAGTCCGATGTCACGCCCTAGTACGGTATACCTCATGATCACGTGTATGTCATAGAAAAGATAGGCAATAGTTTTTATACGTGAACAACTATCGGTAGATGCAGTCAGTGATCCGGATGTTGAGCCACAATGGCGAGAATTATCAAACCGAGCAATCCAAGAGAGATATGCAGTGGCTGTTCAATGCTGGTAGGGACCGAATGGATTCGAGATCCATGAAGCTCGTGGCGAATACTATGATGGAATCCATATGAGATCACTATAATGTGTTCTCCTAGCGCTCGGTCAGCTTTGGAGGGTTATCTTCAACTGCCGCTTTCCTTACAGCGACCTAGATGTTTAGCCCTGTGTTAGAGGGGGTCTGAATATTAACTTCCCATGGCGGACTACACTCCCTAAATGGCGGACTCCAATGTTTGGTTTGGTGGCCTTGGAGGAATTTACTCTCCAACCTATTCCAAGACCCTATTCTTAAGCTAGTGAATGCACCTACAATGAGAAAAGTCTACTTGATTTTATTTCGCGTTGCTTTTAATGGGATTTTAAATCTCAAGGTGCTCTTGAAGTGGCCCGATGGTGTGTAAAAGATAAAAGCAAAATGCACAGTAATGCTTGGAAACAAACTTTTTGATAAAATGCAAAACCAACAACTTTTCGAAAGACTTCTTTCTTTTTTTGAATTTACCTAAGATTTAATGCATTAAATATAGAAGGACTTTCCTCAGATCTGTGAGCTACTTATGCGTTAAATGCACTGCAAAACTTATGCAAAAGACTTATTTCCTAACTACTGATGCAACAACTCAATCCTGAAATCAAGAAGAAAATGACACAATTTTTTATTTTATTTTATTGCAAAATCCGCATAACAAGGAAAAATGATGACAAGGTCAAAACCAAGAAATAAAAATCTAGCTTAAAAGCTTGAGATCATATGATCAGAGCATGAAATGCAAAAACAATCAAAGAAAGCACTAATTCCAATACTTGCTAAAAACCATAAAACAAATCTATTCCATTTCTCTTTTTGTCTTTCCATCAAAAAATCAAAACCAACCACGGGCTAAGGGGAGGACGCCTTTCTTTCTTTGTGTGGCCCCAGACTCTAGACCCCTAAAATAATCTCTTCTCACGGGGAGGAATGGCCTTACCAAGGTGAAGAGCTGTCAGACCATAAGCTGTCACTAATCACGACATGTGTGCAAGCGGCGTCTTGCGAGCTTTCGATCTTGGTACGGTCGCAGTAAACAGGTCGCGAGTCTATCTAAAAACTAAGATAAAATCACACACGGACAGTCTAGTCCTGAAAAAGGCTTATGGTATTGACAACTAGAGTCTCTAAAAGGCTTAGATGCTATCCCTTTAACAAAAAGGAGATTTGCACAAAAGAAAAACCAACGTAAAAAAAAACAACTCAACAAGATAGACTGAAATACAAGACAATAAACCAATCAGGACCCAGACAAGATCCAGAAATCTGAGAATGTGAAATTATGACAAGGAAGAGGAGACCACCTCTCGAGCTTCCTGAAAACTAAACGCTACTGAAACTAAACAGCGGGCAAACCGTGTTGTAGAAAGTTAAGTATGGTCACCTGGTGAGACTTCTACGGTCGCGGGTACCTCATTGTGTCCAGAATAAAATGTCAGCGTCGGTCAAGGAAAAGCGGTAATGATAACGGGTTCCCCTTAGCATTGACCTAACGAGAAAAGAAACAAAATAAGCAGAAAAACCCGGTAGGAACTTCTTTGAACTGCAAAGATCTTTAACCAAATCCGGGGACCCTAAGAGTAAAATATCCCGGTGGAGTGCATGAATTTGTTGGGAAATTATACCCTATCGACTAACAAGCTAGGGCTTTAGACTTGTACGCAGATCATGACCCTTCAAGAATAACAACCTCCTACCCAAACCTATAACCCCTTTTCTTAAACAAACATGGGAAAAGAATCAACCGACCTTTTTATCGATGGTTGAAGTAGATCCTCAGTTGATATTTTATCTCTTTGCTCGCTGGCACTCCTTCCTAGCGATCACGCAATCAAGACAAAAAACTAAGCATGCATGCTACTAATATACTAGAGGGTTAGAGTTTAAACAAAAATCAAAATAACATAGATAAGACTCATGTTGGGGCCGGGGAAAACATCTTTTTCATTAGTCTCCAATATGAATCACTACAATGAATTCTGAGGGTAGCCCGCCAGTTCCTGCGATCGATCTGGGCTCCTCCTCTTCTTTGTCCTCCAAGCATTTGTTGCTTGAATTTCTCTAAGCAGGCAAGGCTAAAGAGGTTGGGACAAAAGCGGACAACAATTTGGCGAGTTTCTTTGCTATGATTTTTCCTCCTTTGAATAGTACCCTACCCTCCTTTTTATAGGCTAGGAGGAGCTAGGGTTTTAGCGAACTCTCGGCCATGCATGGTTAAGAGTTCGGTTCATGAAAAAGCTCTTCTTCTCCGATTGGAAACTTTCCCGATTTTTTTTCTTTGTTAGGTAAGCACGGGTTGCTTAATTAAGAGACGACAGTGTTCACAGCGCGTCTTTGTAGAAGGCACCTTAGCGTCCCCGCGTGCCCGGTGCTAGGTTAGGATAGCGGGTTACTTGATTTAGGAGGTTTTTGAAGAGTTTGTTCAGCATGGCTTAGGCAAGAGCGAGTAGGCACGATGCCGGGTTACTTGATTTAGGAGGTTTTTGAAGAGTTTGTTCAGCATGGCTTAGGCAAGGAAAGGCACTGAGTAGGCCTGATGCCAGGTAAGCAGGGATAGTGCAATTTAGGGTTATAACAAATACTATCTCATATGTGAAAAAATTACTGATAAACGAGTTTCAAAATCCAAGCTCAGAAGACCATTACATGAATGAAATGATTGAAATCAGGAAGAAACCAGGTGTGTCTATTTGGGATATTTATCATAGGTTCAAGCATCTGAAAGGTAAGTTGAAATATTCAATTATTGATATGAAACATAGGCACTTATTTGTGAATTCACTATTACCACACTTGAAGTATCCTTTGAGACAACATAAGTTCCAAAATCAGGCAGAGGCTCTGTAGGCATCCTTGCAATTGGAAGAAAACCAGTATCAATAGAGAGATCCAACAATAGAGGAGATGAAGGAGGATTTGAAGAATCTAACATTTCATCTGAACCAGAATAAGGGAAAAGAGAAAAGATAAGTTGTTTGGTTTACACTATGTAGAACAGAAGGGCATAATAAGAACGAATGTCCAACTTTTGCATAGTATTTGGTAGCAGGGGTGCCAAACCCCTTACCAATAGGAGGACCAAGGTGAAATATTTGTAAGATGCATGGGCATGATCCATATCATTGTCCAATGATGTAGAAGTATAAGATGTTAATATTTTATGTAATTTTAGAAGTTATTCCTAAGTGTAATTTTGAAAGGGTTTATTGATAAGTCATGTATTTTAGGTCTTTTAGAGTATAAATAGAGGTTATATCAACTCATTTTGATCATTCATTGAATTTAAATACATGACATTATTATGCACTTATCTAGGAGGCTATTCTTGGTTCATATCTGGGTCTCTTTGGTCATGATTTTGTGAAAGAGCATTGTATGACATTGTACATGTTGGAGGAATATATATTGAGGAAAGTTTGCAGGGGTTTCTCCCCCTTGAGGGTTTCCCTGAGGATATATCTTATTGTTCTGTGGATATATATCTTTCATTTTTTTTCATTTTGCATATTAAATAATAATAGAAGAACACAATACTTTAATTGTTGGAAAAACAAAAAGAAATCAACATGGTATCAGAGAAGGCCTGAAAAAGAATCTCAATTTTTTGTAGATTTATGGAAGTGTTTTGGAAAACTAAATTCATCTTCCTAGGAAGGATGGATACCGGCACCAAAATTGACGAGAAGGTGGAAGGAGCATAAAAATTTAGAGCATGGAAGTACAGAGTAGGCCTCCTTCTGTAAGAACATGATTTAGAAAGATTTGTTGAGGAGGAAGTTCCAGAACTAGAGGAAGATGAACCCAAGGCAAAGTATAAAAAGAACCAAGTTGTGGCTAAGAGGATTATTGCAGACTCAATCAAGGATCATCTGATCCATCATGTTTCTCCATTAAAATCTCCAAAGAATATTATGTATGCATTGACTCAGTTATTTGAAGGAAAAAACATCAAAAGAAGGATGTCATTGAAGACTCAGATGAAGAATGTGAAGCTTCAATATTTAGATTTAATTCACTCTTAGTTCTAGAGATTGAAATAGATCAAGGAATAGATTGAATCTATTGGAGACATTTTTGATGAAGAATAAATGGTGATGTCCACCTTGAATGGTCTCCCAAGTTCATGGGACTCATTCATTCAAGGAATATTCTCAAGGAGGAAGCTAATCAAATTTAGCAAATTATGGGAAGATTTCACTCAAGAGGAAGCAAGGATGGTAGTAAGAGAAGATGAATTGAGGGATGATGATCAATATTTATAATCTCATACAAGGAAAGGAAAGAGTAATTAAGAACCCTCATCCCTAAAGAAACCTCAAAAGTCGAAGAATCGAAGAGACTATTCAAATGTGATGTGTTTATGTTGCAAACAATTGGGACACATTGTAAAATTTTGTCCCCTTATTCTTAAACTAAAAGAAAAGGGAAATTGAAAGAGGCATCATTCTCATGTCGTTGAAGATGATGAGCCACCAAAAAAAATTGCAAGAGAATATTTTTCAAGTGATGATGACTACATCCTAATATCAACGCTCACAAGAAAAGTCACCCTTGGAAACGATACTTGGTTGGTGGATAGTGGTGCTTCTAAGCACATGATAGGGTATAAAGGATCTATGTCAATCTTAATTCATAAAGAATCACCTCATAATATAAATTTTGGTGATGATTATCAGTATCCGATCAAAGGAGTAGGAGAGGCCTCCTACAAACTAGATTCTAGGAAGGCAATGAGGATGAAGGACGTGCTTTATGTACCAGATTTGAAGAAGAACCTTCTCTCGATTTCAGCTTTGGATGAGAAGGATTTTAGGGTTGCATTTGTATATGGAGAAGTTCTCATGTGGCCAAAAGGAAAGACGTTTGATGATGCAGTTGTTATTGGTGTCCAAGAAGGAGGATTGTATAAATTAAAGGGATTCTCAGATTCAATATTAATTCACGACACTGTGAATTCAAGTGATCTATGGCATAGGATATTTTCCAACCTACACTATAGAGATTTACCAATCATGATAAATATGGTAACAGGACTACAAGATATTTAGGTGAATCTAGATGGCATGTGAAAAGGTTGTGCACAAGGAAATAATGTGAAGAACCCCTTTCCAAGAAGTGATAGCAGAGCCAAACAAGTCTTGGACGTTTTACACATGGACATATGAAGACCGATGTAAAACCATCACTTAGAGGGTACATATATTATGTATCTTTTATTGATGATTACTCACGAAAAAACTTGGATTTACTTCTTGAAGTCAAAAGGTGAAGTATTTGGTAAGTTCAAGGAATTCAAGGCACTATTAGAAAACCTAATAGAGAGGTAGATAAAGACGTTGAGATCATACCATGGAGGAGAATTCACCTTATATGAATTCTTATATTTCTACAACAAAGTTGGAATTAAGAGGGAGCTCTCTACTCCCTATAATCCACAACAAAAATGGAGTGGTAGAGAGAAATAATTGTTATGAGGAAAATATCTCAATGGCATGGGGTAAACCACAACAGATGGAATGACACACAGAAATAAACTCTAATCCAAACTATGTTATATAAATGAAATGATAACAAGACAATGTCAAGAGCCTACCTCATCTGGACATTTGATGAAGACCACCGTTGAGCACGCAAATCAAAGCTTAATACCTGCAACTTGTCCTGAAAAACCAAGATACGAAAGCATATGGTAATATATATAATGTTAGCATATAGATTAGCATAATCCATTAACATACATGACAAATACGACCATGGAATAATAATTCAAATATTTACAAGATATCAATTGGACAAGAAAATAATATTTCTATTAAAATAATTAGCAAAATCATGTAGGTGAAAAACTATTGTAATGACACATATCAGAACCAAGAAACTAAGTCCCTCCAGTTGGGCCTACACCACTTCAATCCTCCACCAAAGGAAAGATCATATAAAGGATATAATGAGGTTCTCCATCACAAATAATGAAGAGTTCATAATTTCAAGGATAAAGGGATGTAGATTCAATGTGAAGTAAAATTTCTCTAGAGTATCTTTGCTCTCAAAAGTTGAATTCTCTCCTCCTGCGAGGCTTGGATATGGATCAATTTATATCCTTGAAATGGAACTGAAGGGATGAGTTGGAGAGTTTCCAATATATGGAAGGTCAAGGATCATGGATCTCATGATGTGACATGGAAACCCAACATATTTTTTTTTATTTTGAGCACCAAACCTGATGTACGCGGGTTGTAGTGGAGAAACCTGTGTATACTCTTGTTGTCTAATTCGTAGGGTGCGTATATATGGAAAAAGGTGTTTTTTTGGCTCTGGAAGGTAAAAAAGGGGACTTCGAGTCTACGTAGGGAAATGGAAAGGACTTCCAAGGAAGTTGCATGGGGTGAGGAAAATGTTCTATCATAGATGCCCCCTAATGTGTGAGGTCATAGGAGTATATGTGATGGACGAAATAAATTATAATTCCTAGAAGTGGAGTAATGGAGACTCAGCTGGAAGTGCTAGTTACTCATGAGAATATTACAATCCATAATGACTTTGTACACATGGCTGCCAATCTGAATTATACTACAGATCCATGTGGAAATATACCAAATAGTTGTTCATGGACATGGATAGGAAATACAAAATAGACACATGCCATAGGATGTCATAGTCATGAACAAGGCCCAGTGGAATCCAGTCTCAAAATCAATATGAAGATATATGTATACAATGGAGTAAAATATGATCTCCCATGATCATTTAAGTCATATAGGTATTGGTCCAATGAAAGACAACAAGATAATAGGAATGTTGATACTATAAGTTGGGGGTCTGCTACACTATCCGTTGAAGGTGCAAGTCTACATCATGTGAATAGAGGAGTTGATGTCGAACACAATGAGACTTTGTTTGATTACCGGTCATTAAGGTATATTGCTAACAAACACGAGACAACCTATTGATAATGAAAGTAGGTATCAAGGCACCGAGTACATTATTACAAGTGTGAGTAAGGGGTTGAGGTCTAACACTTGAAGAATCCATTGATCGAGATATATTTATGTGTTCCCAACTGTTGATGGTGGGAGAACCTGCCACTAATGACTACATGCCTCTAGTTACTAACAACACTCTAGGTATCATTTCCATAATAGATGATTTGAATTCAATGGAAGGAGAACTACTGAAAGGAGAGCATTAGGGAATCTCTCATCAGTCAGCACAAGGTACAAAGAAATATATTGATGATTAGGAGGAGCTTAGACAAATAGGATGTTCATGAACCAACGACCCTGTGCATCTTTTGCATGCACTAAATTCAAGTAGTGCATGAAAACGACCCTTTGAATAGAGGCCAATGACTCTATGCATATACACTTTTCTTCTAACTGGTAGGGTGTGTATATGTGGGAAAATGTGCTTTTTTGGCTCTCGAAGGTAAAAAATGGAACATCAAGTATACATAGGGAAATAAAAAGGCCATCCAAGAAATTTTCATGCAGTGAGGAAAAATTTTCTATAACAATAATCACACGATTATGGAAGCAGTGAAGGCCATGATATATGATCAAGATTTGCCTATGTATCTATGGGAATAAGTTTCAATGATAGTTGTGTATGTACAAAATAGAAGTCCCCATAGAGTTATTGAAACAAGAAAATGGAGGAAATGTTTTCAGGATATAAGACAGAGGTCAACCACCTGAGGATATTTGGTTGTCATGTATATGTGAATATCCCCAAGGAAAAGAGAAAAAAGTTGGACCCATCTGGAAACAGAGGTAAATTTGTTGGGTACAGTAACACGCCGAAGGCCTATAGAGTATACATTCATGGTCAATGGAAGATCAAGATTAGCAGGTATTTCACCTTCAATGAAGATGTATCTTTTCACAAGTCAAAGAAGGGTCATGCAAAGGAATATAATGATGAAGAGAATGGAGTTCCTAGATCTTTGGAGACAAGAGAAGTGGAAGCCCTTAAATGTTTTGAGATTGTAACATAGATCTTGAGCATTGCTCTCATCTGTTGAATATGGAGGCATTTAAGTGTAATGAATGTAAAGTAGTTGTAGCTTTTAATTCGATTAGATATCTTAGAGAAGTAGGAGGGAAAACTCGTAAACGACACCCTCGCTTGTATCATTGTATCAGTTCTCATTGTAAGCTCTAGAGAAAGAGAGCATAGAAGAACAGAGATTGTAGGATTACATAAGAAGATAGTTGTTTCTATTGAACCCATGTACAGGAGCATTGGAATTAATATAAGAATGCTTTGATTCCATTTCATGGTGTTATCTTGGTTATTGTTTACATCTGTTTGAATGGTATGTTTACAGTTTTGTTTATATTTTCTATTATTCATCTGTTTCAATGCTATGTGTGCATATTCTC
Source organism: Picea sitchensis (assembly GCA_010110895.2). NCBI lineage: Eukaryota > Viridiplantae > Streptophyta > Pinopsida > Pinales > Pinaceae > Picea > Picea sitchensis. The sequence continues at coordinate 14,014 of SNQJ01S0070286.1, read as the reverse complement.
TTGATTTCATGTTGAATGTATGAAGCCGGTGAGAAGAGAAGTATGAGTTTCAATTTTTTCTCATCCTGAGAATTCTTGCAAGGAGTGCAGTGAAAGGTCCGCATAGAGTGCGTTGACAGGGTTCTGATTTTCATCTCATAAAAGCTTAGGAGGAATATCGTTGTTCTCATACTAGTGGAAGTGAAAGTATCGCATAGATCCGTGCAAGTGTGTAGGCCATTTGAAGCCTTAGACTCTAGCAACCGAGGGGAAAGGTTGGAGAACTGTTGTTGCAAGACAGTGCACAGAGTTGGATATTTTAAATAGCTAGAGCATATTTGTGGATGTTGCAAGGAGTGCATGCAGGAAACCTTTTGAAGCCTTGAGTTTGTAGTAGATAAAATCTCAGGAGGGTTACAACCTATGAAGGATTCAAAGGGAGACGAAGGTCGAGGTCACCTGTAAAAGAGAAAGCTCAGAAGGGTTGACGCCAGAGTATTGGTGAGGAGCATTGGAAGTTTGGACGGACAGTGGGAACACTTCGAGGAAGAAGTATTGAGTTCTGTAGACCATTGGATCTCATAGATTAGAAGAAGGGTTAAGGCTGAGGATCATTCAGCATTCAAACGTTCAGGAGGAATAGTGGTCATTGGATCTGGATCAATGAGAGTTGTTGATCCCGTGTTTGAGTTTCGTCGTTTCAAAATTCAGGGTGTGGAAGAAGGTTGTGATTCAGAGTCGAGATTTGTGAACTCCCGATTCACAAAGTCCTGATTTATTTAGGACTGTCAGATCACGAGAAGAGTAGAGCCATTGATTTGTCATGAGAAGCCATCACGATTTTGGCTATCAAGCAGAAGAGATTTTTTCTATTGAATTTTGCCGATACACGAAATCTCAAGGTGCCGAAACACTTGGGGCCCATATTGCATCGAAGGCCACATCAAGTGAAGTCAAGGGAGGAATCAATTTCCCATTAGACCATTTCAGAGTTTCGGGGACTAACGAGACAGAGGGACTCAAATTAGGGATCGCAAAGTTGTGAAACCCAAAATACCCTTTCGGGTGAATATTGTGGTCACGTCAGTTGGTCACATGGATGATATTTGGCTCTTAATGCTTGCTCTCACAGACGTAACTCCTAAGAAGGACCTATGGATAGATATTGGTGTGTTGAGGATTCTTGTGAGGAATCAAAGAGTCAACCAAAACTCGAGGGGAGATTAAGAATGATCCTAGACTGGGAGGTCGTGCAAAACTTGTTGAGGTAGCGGTGATGCACCACATATTGGGCACAAGAGGCCATCAAATATGCAAAGAAATATGGTTCCCAGGATGGATCATCTAGGAAAGTCAAGAAACCAAAACCGTATCCTGTTTATGTGGCATTATTGTGTGATATCATTGATGTAGAGCCTACTATCTATGAATAAGTTGTAGGAAAGAAATAATGGAAGGATGCCATGGTCGAGGAATACCAGTCAATAGTGAAGAATGACGTTTGGGATGTGGTTCCTAGACCCATGAAAAAATTAGTTGTGGGCTCCAAGTGGATATTCAAGACGAAGTATGTTGTAGATGGAAGCATTGAAAAATACAAGGCTAGATTTGTAGCGTGATTATTTTCTTATAAGGAAGGAATTGACTATGAGGAGACTTTTTCTCTGGTGGAAAGATATACTTGAATAAAGGTTTTTCTTTCAATAGCTACTTTGATGAAATGGAAGGTTCATCATATCGATGTGAAAATGACATTTTTGAATGGGGTAATAGAGGAAGAGGTTTACGTGCAACAACTAGAAGGATTCGAAGCACATGACAGGGAGACACATGTGTGCAGGTTAAAGAAGGAATTATATGGATTGAAGCAAGCATCGAGAGAATGGTATGGTTAGAATGATGGTTTTATTATGAGCTTGGGATTTACCAAGAGAAATGAAGATCATAATCTTTACTCCAAGGTTGAGGATGATGGACCATTGATATTACTACTATACGTGGATGATCTATTCTTGAAAGGAGTGGAGAAGCTCATCATTGAGTGTAATATAAAACTCACTAAACATTTCGAAATGAAAAACCTAGGTTTGATGCACTACTTTTTGGGTCTATAGGTATGGAAGACGAAGAATGAGAGCTTCCTAAATCAGGGAAAATATGTTGTGGATATCCTGAAGAGGTTCAGGATGTTGGACTCTAAACCGATGGCCACACCGATGGAATCAAATATGAATTTTTTGGATGATATGACTTCAGAAGTTGTGGATGCTACATTATATAGGCATATGATTGGATCATTGATGTATTTGACAAATACACGACCAGATATATGTTTTGTTTTGAACACCTGAAGTCAGTACATGGTTGACCCCAAATGTTTTCACCTGATTGCAGTAAAACATGTGATGAGGTACCTTAAAGGTACAGTGGATTATGGGCTCAAGTATGTTGCAAATAGTGAGATTATTCTAGTTGGATATTTGGATTCAGATTGGGCTGGTAGTGTTGCAAACTAGAAAAGTACATTAGGATGTTACTTCAATTTGGGATCTAGTATGATTTCATGGATCAGTAAGAATCCGTCATGTGTAGCACTTAGTATGGCAGAAGAAAAGTATGTGTGATCATGTGAAACAAGTCATGAAGTAGTGTGGCTTCAGAAATTGTTGACTGAATTATTTGATATTGCGATGAAGGGGACATGTATCTTGTGCAACAACCAGAGTTGTATAAAGTTGTGAGAGAACCTAGTGTTTCATGATAGGTTGAAGCATATAGAAATAAAGTATCACTATATTAGGGATATGGTGCAGAAGGGATAAGTGAGGCTCCAATATGTTCCTACTGATGACCAGGTTGCAGATGTCCTGACAAAGCCATTGTCAAAGAATAATTTTGAGTACTTCATGGACAAGATTGGCATAGTCCCTCTTCAGAGGGAGTGATGGATTCAAATGTTATTGCATGGTAGTGGATGTCATGATGACATGTTGTAGCTACTGGATAGATACCCACTAGCCCTGGAGGCATGCTGAAGAGATGAGGTACAGATGTTATCATAGGGTTCTCAATGTCATGCATAAGATATCTGAGTTTTCTGTGGGAAACTAGATAGTCTCATGATGACATGTTGTAGCTATTGGAGAGCTACCCACTGCCTTTGGATGCATGCTGTGAAGTCACTATGGATTTCATGTGATGTATATATTCATGTGTCTAACAGTCAATGTTCATGGGCTCATGTGGATGGTGACAATGTTAGAGTCTATGCCTGATAGAATACCTTCCTCATTAAGAGGGAGTGTTGAGATTTTATGTAATTTTAGAATTTTTTCCTAAGTGTAATTGTGAAATGGTTTATTGATAAGTCAAGTCATTTTGATCATTAATTGAATATAAGTACAAGAGAGTAGTACACAGTTATCTAGGAGGCTATTCTTGGTTCGTGTATGGGTCTCTTTGGTCTTGATTTTGTGAAAGAGAATTTTATGGCATTGTACATCTTGGAGGAATCTATATTGAGGAAATTTTGAAGGGTTTTATCCACCTTGAGGGTTTCCCTGAGGATATATATTATTTTTTTGTGGATATCTATCTTTCATTTGTGATCCTTTTTCATATTAAATAATAATAAAAGAATAGAATACTTTAATTGTTGGAAAAACAAAAAGAAATCAACATAAGACAGTACCAACAAGTTCATATTGGAAAATTTTCAAATCAGTAGGTCATGATGATAAAGACTATAGAACGTTGGAACTGATGAGAGAAATAACTTCAGAAATTTATAGGGTGCAAGAAGAAATTATGAAAGGGAAATATTTACCTCAGTTCAACCAGGTTCCACCACCATACAACAATGTGTAGCCACTATATAACCTCGCATAGTATAACCAGGTGCCCCAATAAAATGCACAACGATGGGATCGAGGTGTATACAAAGGTCGGGGATGAGGAATAAGAGATTTTGGGTGAGGCAGAGGTCTAGTAGTATTCCATAACTACCAATAACTAGGACATTATGCAATGGATTGTCCACTTCCACCTGTGACATGTATGTATTGTCGTGCAACAAAGCATTACATAGAAGACTTCCCAACACTCTTAGGAAAGATTCAAGAAAAAAAAACCAGAATTGCCTGTGGATTTCTACAGAAGCCAGGGATGATGGTAAAAACATAAATATAGTTACTCGAGGAGGAGCCAAGATAGGAGAAGATGTAGCAAAACAAGATACAACTCAACACTAATAGGTAAAGAAGAATATTGAGAAACATAAGTAGTTTGATGCATGGAAATAGAAGGAAACATTTAATGAGGTCAGACGAGAGATTCTCAAGGAGAACATTGCATCTACATCAGTTGCACAAAAAACTTAGGACCCACCAATGTACGAGATTCCATTTTCAATGGACCATACCAGTAAAGGACAACCTTTAGAGAAATTAAGTACCATAAAGACTTTTCTACAATCATGTGTTAAGTTATTGAATGATACATCATCTATTAAAGCATTATAGAATCTACTAAAAATATGTAACATGGAGGTAGAAGGGAATTTAGAGTAGAAAATAGTCAATCATCTCCATACAAGAAGAAGGAAAAAAAGATAATTTACGTTGAATGTTAACAGTGGGGATTTCAACATGAGAGATATTATACTGGATTTAGGATTTGAAGTAAATGTCTTGCCTAAGAAGACATGGAAATGTATGGGGGAACCCACATTAGGCTATTCACCTATCCAGTTGAAACTAGTAAATCAACACAGAGTGTTACCAATTGGAAGGCTTAAAGGTGTGACAGTAGATCTGGATGGAGTGGGCATTGTGGTAGATTTTGAAGTGATAGAGATAGTAGTTGGCACAACACCTTACCCAACATTACCTAGATTAGATTGGGCATTTGATAACCAGGATGTGATCAACTTGAAGACAAGGAAAAATACTTTTGAATCAGATGAATTTAGAGTTATTGCACCATTCGATCCTTTAGAAGGAGAAAGGTTTGTAGAGGAAACTTTTTTGGATCTTAAAGAAATAAACTAGTTATACAAAACTATTGTGTGAGAAGAATATTATGTCAACCCAACTACATATGGGGTACTCAATTGGAGAAGCATTACATAGTTTTCTTTAGACTCAGACACATGGTTGGAGAATTGGCAGCAATGACTACATGAAATCTCCACAAGGAGGTGCACAAGAATAGACTGTGCATTAAGGTGGGTAGGAACAGAGATAAGAGAACCTCTTCAATTTTCATGGGATGAACGAATTAGAGGAATTCTTGACAAAATATGAGGAGGAATTGTTGTAACATCAAATGTTTTTATCCCTAGATATTTCACTCAAGGAAACACCTGCAAGATGGTGGGGTGCACACAGAGAAACAATTCATGACTTGTATCATTGTAAATGACTACTACGCATTATATTTGGTGCAAAAAAGGGGAGAAATACAATGCAGAAGTATGATGGGAGAGGAACACTAGTTGAACACTTGAAGAAATGTAGAACACAATGGAGGATGACACCACTTGAGGAATGGCCTCAACAATTCATTCATACATTGGAAGGGATCCAAGGAAATGGGTACATAGACTGGGAGATGCACAGAGGCACTGCAAAATGGAAAGGATTACAACAGAATTTTGTAGTAACCTTCTCATTCGAGCATGAGAACCCTAACATTGATTCAAATCTGAAGCTGATAAGGGGAGTGATATTTTTTTTATGAACTAGAGGTACAAATTATAACAAAATATCAACAACAGAAAATACAGACAGTCAAAGAGTTACTCTCATGTTATCATGTCGAAGAGGAAACATGGGATGAATATGATCCATGCAACATTCAGATCACAGAGATTGAAGGAGAGAGAGAGGTGGAACGTCCATATATGGAGTCACAATCCTTTGTTGCACCAATCAAAGTCAAGAAAGTCAACATTGTCACAAACAACAATCCTAAAATGGAAAGTATTGGAGACTACTGGGATGAGCAGACCCTAGAAAGGATAATAGAGTTATTGTGTGAATATAGTGACCTGTTTCCAGCAACCTTTATAGAGATGAAAGTAATAGCAAGTGATATAGGTGAGATAAAGATACCCCTAAAACCAGAAGCTAGACCTGTCAAACATAGAACTTACAGGTTGAATCCAGTGTATAAGAAGAAAGTGAAAGAAAAAATTGGCCGAATGTTGGAAGTTGGCATCATAGAACCAATAGAGGAATCTGAATGGATCAGCCCCATGGTAGTCTAGGAAAATAATAAAGTAGGGATAAGGATTTGTGTAGATTTGAGAAAACTCAATGATATTTTATTACATGATTCTTTCCCTACCCCTTTTACAGATGAGGTATTGGAGAATATAGGAGGATAAGAAGCATATTCATTCACAAATGGATTCTCATGTTACCATAAAATGAAAATAGCTCTAGAGGACAGGTATAAGACTACTTTTTCAATAGAATGGAGATCCTACCAATATACAGTCATGACCTTTGGATTGAAGAATGCACCAGCTATATTTTCAAGGGTAGTCATAGCTTCTTTTAAGGAATGTATACATCCATTTCTAGAAGTATATATAGATGATTGGACTATGTATAGTCTTTTGAAATACCATGTAGAATTTTTAAGACTAATGTTGGAAAGATGCAGGCAATGTCAGATATCATCAAAAATTAAGAAATTCATTTTTGGTACACCTTTTGGGATATTGTTGAGACATATAGTGTGAAAACAAGGCTTATTGGTTGACCCTGTGAAGATTGTTGTTATTGTGAACTTACCACCACAAAAGTTAGTGAATTAGTTAAGAGCCACAATGGGACATACAAGATACTACATGAAGTTTATAAAGGGGTATGCATAGATTACTACACTAATGGAAAAGTTATAAAAAAAGGACACGAGATTTCAATGGAATGAGGATTGTCAGTAAGGATTGGATACTCTAAAGGAAAACATGGTGACAACACTTATATTAGTGTTTCCATATTGGGAGAAGACATTTCATGTGCATTTATATGAATCAACAATAACGCTTGGATCATATCTGGCACAGCCAGGATCAGGGGACCTAGACCATCCTATAGCCTTTGTAAGCATGAAGTTGTCAGAATATGAGCATAATTAAAACACCATGGAAAGAGAAGGCCTAGCCGTGGTATATGCACTTCAAAAATTAAGGCATTGTTTATTTTGTAAACATTTTAAAATATTCACAAATCATTCTACCCTCAAATATCTAGTCAACAAGCCAATGTTGGGGGGCAGGATCTATAGATGGTTGTTATTATTCCAAGAATTTGATTTTGAAGTAATAGTCAAACCAAGGAAGATAAATTCAGGATCTGATCACTTGTCAAGGTTAACTAATGGATAAGAACCTACTAACTTGGAAGACAACTTCCCTAATGCACAATTATTTTTAGTATAGGTAAATAATGAATAATTCATTGATTTCATTGAATTCTTAAGTACAAGACTTGCGCTGCCAGAGTTTAGTACTACGTAGAAGAAAAATATGGTAGTCAGAGTTGTATACTATCAACTCATTCCATATCATTTATACAAGATGGGTGCAGACAACATTTTGAGAAGGTGTGTATTGAAATATGAACGACCCATGGTTTTAGCATAAGCTCATGAAAGTATAGATGAAGGAAACTATGAAGGAAAAGATATTGTGCAGAAGGTATTGCGTGCATCTTTATGGTGGCCAATGGTTCATAAATATGCCAAGGAATATTTCCAGAACTGTGATGTATGTCAGGGGGTTGGTAAAACCAACATTAGGGATGAGATTCCCCTAACACCACAAGTAACTCTGTAGGTATTTGAAAAGTGGGAAATATATTTTTTGGACCTATTAACCCACCAAAAATAAGGTCAGGAGCTAGATATATCATTACTATGACCGAATACTTAACCAAATGGGAAAAAGAAGCACCAGTCAAATATTGCACTGTAGAGACAACAATATACTTCTTATTTGAGCAGGTGATCACCAGATTTGGATGTCCTAGGATTTTGATGAGTGACCAAGGCACCCATTTTATCAAAAGTGCCATCAAGGCTGTGACTAAAGAGTTTGAATTATATCACCAGAAGAGTACACCATATCATCCTCGGGAAAATGGGATAGTAGAATCTTTCAAAAATATTTTGGAAAATTCTTTGACTAAAATCTACAATGTTAATAGGGATGATTGGGATTTTAAAATACCAACAGTACTATGGGAATACAGGACCACATGCAAGAAGTTGAAAGGAAAGACACCATTCAGATTGGTGTATGGACAAGAAGCAATGGTACCATTTGAATTTCTGGTACCCAGCATCCATGTAGCAACAATTACCAATATGTTAGAAAGAGGTGCAGTACAGAAGAGGTTAAGTCAACTGATGGAAATGGAAGAAGACATGGTTCTGATAGGATTTCACCAAGATGTACAGAAATCAACGGACAAGGCCTAGAATGACAGACACATCAAAAAGAAGACCTTTAAAGAGGGAGACCTAGTTCTTCTCCATGACAACAAATTTTTGCAACACCTTGGTAAGTTCAGAATGCATTGGCTAGGGACATATGAAGTAAAGACTATCATAGATGGACGATTTGTGTATCTAAAGGAATTGGGAGAAATAGAATTGAAAGGAATGGTGAATGGTAGTCGACTGACACTATATAGGGACAATCGACCTACTAACTCTTAGTAATTACAATGCAAAAGGAAAGTCATGTATAAGTGTACTATAGTATATATTAGGAAAGAAAATTGATAAAAGAAGTAAAAAGTAGAAAAAGATGAAAAAGAAATATAAAAATACAAAAAGAGGTAGAAGTTGATTGAAGAACAAGAAAGTGGAAAAAAATTGCGTGCAACAAATACTGCGACAACATAGACAGACATCGCATAGGAAAAATTGGACTCAACTCAAATGCATGGAAAAAGTGAAAAATAATTATGATCGGGTCTATAAAATGCAGAAAGAACGGGTTAGCTCGACACTTAGTGGTTTTTTAGTACATAGAGAGATAGAAGTGTGTGCCCTAAGTGTAATTGTGTGAAGAAGAGAGAAATGTTTCAAATTGGATACAACACGACACCACCAAAGTTTGGTGCTCCAGGGTAGTACGTATGGATTACTCGACAAGGCCAAAGGAGGAAGGAAAGTATGGTGGATCCCAAGAACATCATAGAGCTATAATATTTTACCACTTTTGAGACAGAGCCACTCAGTCGAACTAGGGTTGAGGAAGAAATGTTGACACCGACACAGGGGGAATTAGGGTAGAGCTCTGGGACTCGAAATGGTATTACAAACCTTAATCTAGAAACATTGGCTAAACCCGATGAAATGAAGGGTCAACAATAGGGCTACGATGAAGAGGAGGTGTTGGTTGAGGACATCACCAACTAGTCAAAATCTGAGAGCGAGGAAGAAGACACAGAAATAGAAGAAGTAGGCCAATATACCATTGGAAAAAAAATAAAGGCACAGTACACTGTGGAAATTACACTTCGCTACCTCCTAGACACAGTGGTAACTGTGGAAGACATGCTTAGGAAAGTTCATAAACTAAGTTACTTGGACCACAATGTGTGTGACGTAAAAAAATTCCCATAATTGGTCGAGGAAGCCTACTTGGAGAACAGAGGGGAAATTGGACCCCTAGGAAAACCAATCATGGAGCCCGTGTAGTGGATAACATGGCTCTACAACTCTTTTATTGTGAACCTCCTAGACATAACACACTTCAGGCGCGGTAAAAAAATTGTTCTTTGTGTCAAACAACTACTAGCCCAGGTACACCTGGATGGGGTGTTAGGGCCATCCACCTGGCGCACAAA
>SNQJ01S0070285.1:62229-88619 GCA_010110895.2 Picea sitchensis | reverse complement strand
GGAACAAGATAGCAAGAAGCTAGGCCAAGACTCCCAAGAGTTAGGGAGGAGGCTAACTTGAAAAAGAAAGACCTAGGCAGTCTATTCTCTTCTTGGTAAAAAATGAGGAAAGACAAGTATGGTGTAAGTAGGACGTTGTTGAGCACTTGTAGAGTATTTGAGCTGGATGGTTCTAAGAAAGAGTCAAGTTCTAGAAATCACCTGGAGAAGATTTTTGACATTTTCAGTTTCCTATGGAATGAAGAATTAGGCTCGGGGGTGATAGGAACAAGTAAGTTGTGGTTTCTCTAGTCTATGGTTGGGAGGAGCTGGATTCTCTCCTCAGTTTGTCCCTAATGTATCTTTTGGGTTCAAATATGTTTTCTCCTATCTTTTATTTCTATTTGTTACTAGTTGTTGATAGTTACAGTAAAAAATGGTTATAGACATTTATTTTCTAAAGGATAGAATAATCTTGCTTTAATAGTTATAGTCGTAAATATTTATTGAAATTTATTCTCAAGTAATTAGAAGAGTATTCTAAATATAAATCTCTTAAGAAAGTGTTATGACATGAATTTGTCAAGGGTCACAGGTGATAGCCATGAGCACATGCAAGCAGGCGGGTGCAGTTTCCAATAGTAGGGATCCCCTGTGCAGTTCAATTTAGTGCCATCTCTAAGCGTGGTTTGAAGGACACTATATTTGGCAGGCGGATAAGCTTTAGCGGGGGTGCTAAAATAGAAGGTGTGCCCAAATCGCAGATCAATGACCACACTTCATTTCATGGCTGTAACATGCTCGTGCGTTAAAATCCTTAAGCGGGCGAAAATCTAAACCATGGTATTGCGGGAGAAATACGTGGCGGAAGGTGGTGAGTTTCTGGCCCAAAAGCAATGTGGGTCCAAACTGCTTTCAACGACCCCGAAATCACGTTCTCATTCAGTGTCGAATCTAATAGCAACACGTGGTCACCCCCTAGTTGTCAAGCCTCGTCCCAATCGTGAGGATAAATCAATTAATGAACAAGGACTGGTAGTTGAAACCTCGGCTCACTCCATAAATGAAATGCATGGAGGGTCTAGCCGTGGAGACAAAACTGTCAGCCCGAGGTACCACGAGGGACGGTTTTTTCCTGCAAGCCCATGCTGATCTGAGCTTTCGTTTGACAGAAGGAAACACACACAGTCTGACAGAAGGAGACAAATATGGAAAATCCTTGGACATGATGGCTAGCTCGCCCTCCTAGTGGTTGTCCACAGTTTTGAGTATAAATACATCAGTTGAAGAATATGTTAGGGTCCATGGTTAAGCAGAGCTCCCTATTTGTAATAGTTTGATAACAAAGTTGTTCTTTGGTTATGTATGAGACCCGAGACTTTCTCATTAATAGAAGTCAGTTTCTTTCATCATCTTGTTTCCTCTTGTGCTAAAACACTCGTGCATGGATGATCCAGATGAGATGTTGTAGTTGTATTGTAATGGAGGTTTGATTATAGTGCTGCTATGATTTGTTTCAGTATTTTCTTTCACTTTCATGTTTCCTCTTATGTTGAAATTCTCATGCATGGATGATCTAGATGAGATGTTGTAGTTGTATTGTAATGGAGGTTTGATTGTAATGTTGTTGTGATATATTTCAGTATCTTAAACTTAAGTTCAAGATTCCTCTTGTGCCTGAGTTTTTCTGCACCAAGCTGCTTGAAGGCCGTATGCTCATGGCAGACTTGTCCACTTTCCTCACTAATTCTTCCTCCTTCTCACCTTTAGCCATAAACCACTAACTGAAGTTAATGAAAACCTCATTTTATTATGCATTGCTAGCCCAATTGGCTATGTTTAAACATTCTTACACTGAGCTTTGTCCATTTGACCTCCAATCATAAACCTACCCCCACAACCATTTTGATGGGTTCTAGGCTTATCCTCCTGCAATCTGAGGGTGACTCTCACCACTAACATTCATGACATCATTCTCGGGGAACCAGTTGAAGACATTTCCCTGGTATTGATCGATAAAGAAATTCTGATTCTGAAGGTGCATAAGAAATTAGTACTTTGAAGATTGTATCTTTCACCTGGCGACTCCATTGTTTCATTTGTGGCTCCCAAAGGCAGACACATGAGGTATACTCCACATCTACCTCTGGAAACACCTGATGTTGACCCAAAGAATATTATTAAGAAAGGAAAGATTTCTCAAGAACGCTTTTCAACTGTTGTTCCAGATTGAAAATCTCTTTGGAAAGAATGACATTGCACAGTTCTAGCTTTAGATGGTGACTGAAGTTGTACACCTTCAAGACTACACATTCGCCATGGAGACGCCATTGTTTAGAATCTGAGGGTGACTCTCAATACTAATATTCTTAGAGTCACCAACATATTCTAAACAATGGAGTCACCATGGTGAATGTGCAGGAGTGAAACAAGTTAATTGGCTATGGAGGCTATCCTATCTGAGAGGTTTTCCCCACTCAATTTCTCAGCCATAGCTGGTTATCCACATATTGTGCCTCAAATTGATGAATGACAAGATCTGATGCCAAGATTTTATGAAAGTGAGAATGGCATCCCTATTGAGCATGTTCTAGAATTTCATTCTTTGATGCAGCAACTTGACATCCAACATGAAGACATACATATGAAGTTGTTTATGTACTCTCTTCAAGGAGATTCTCGTATTTGGTATCACTCTCTTGATCTTTCTAGTGTTTCTTCACTCGAAGAGTTTCATGCAACTTTCAATATTCATTGTCAAAATTTTTATTCCTTTGAGTTAATTTGTCATAGTTGTTGTGAGGAGTATAAAGATTGTGTTCAGGATATAATTGATTCTTATGAAGGATGTGAGAATGCAGAAGATTCCTTGGATGAGGAATCAACTCTTTCTCTTCCCTGTTCATCTCCATCAGATGAAAACTTTGTTTGTTGTCTCAATAAGGAAAGTGCATAAATTGAGTCTGTTCTGGAAGCTGATACTCTTTGTAACCCTGTCTCTAAAAAACCTAGACATGAGCAGCCTATTTTTGAATCATATGGTGATGATAAGATATTTCTTCCTAGATTTAATCTTGATAGGAAGCCTATGTTTAATAATGAAGAACAATTTTCTCATGTTGGGTAGAAGATACCTCTTAGTATGTCATTCAAGACTCCTCCTTTATTTGATCATTATGGAGACAATGATGAAGATGCTGAGCTGGTTTTTACCTTAGAAGAAAAAATCATTAGCAGACAACATTCGAATGAAAATTAAAACTTTTACCAAGAGCAGTATGATAAAGGGAAAGAGCCATTCATTGATATACATGAGGATATTTCTTGCCATCAGCTAGCAAATGTTATCAGAGAAGATAAAATAGAAGTGGATTAGCATCCTGCATCATCCATTCACTCACCTGTGTTTGCCACAAACATTCAACCATATGTGAGAAACTGTAAAGCAAAGCAATCTTTCTGTTACCAATCCAGTAAGTTTTATCGCCTATTTTATGACCCTGTAGGGGAGTACATCGAGTTTCATTTCCTCAATGTATTGAAGCCTTCAAGCTTTATCTTACCTTCATCATTGGGAGGTAATCTGAATAATGTAATTAATTTGTTGTCATAGTTTTATTGTCCCTTGTTGATCAATGATAGAGTAAATAAGTTTTCAGTTAGGAATTTACTTGAATGGCTCTGGTGGAAGTTTGTTTTCACCTAGTGCATTGTAAAAGTTGGTTACTTTAGGATTGTACATAAATAAGCTCCTTTTGGATCATGTGTGTTAGTTTTATTTTTAAGTTGAGTAGTGTACATGTCAGCCTGTTGTCTATAGCAAAATGTATTTGAGCTTGACTCCACAACCCAAAAACTAAGGCACTTAAACTTCTTGTTCTTGGCAGCTCACATGGAGCATGCCATCCCCTGTGGAGCCAAAATTATCGCATGAAGTTGTCAAGGGTCGCAGGTGATAGCCATGAGCACAGGAAAGCAAGCAGGTGCATTTTTCAATGGTAGAGATCCCTTGTGCAGTTAAATTTAGTGCCATCTCTAAGCGTGGTTTGGAGGACATTATAGTTGACAGGCGGATAAGATTTAGTGGGGGTGCTAAAATTGCAGGTGCTCCCAGATCGCAGAATGCGACGAGATCAACGACCATGCTTCATTTTGGGGCCACAACATGTTGGGGCATTAAAATCCTTGAGAGGGCCGAAATATAAACCATGGTATTACAGGAGAGCTACATGGAAGAAGGTGGTGAGTTTCAGGCCCAAAAGCGGTGTGGGTAAAAACTGCTTTCGACGGCCCCAAAATCACATGCTCATTCAACGTCGAATCCAATAACAACACATGATCGGCCCCTAGTCGTCAAGCCTCATCTCAATCCCGAGGAGAATTCAGTTAATGAACAAGGACTGGTAGTTGAAACCTCGGATCACTCCATAAATGAAAATCATGGGGTCTGGCCATGGAGACAAAACTATCAGCCCGAGGTACCACGAGGGACGGTTTTTTCCTGCAGACCCATGTTGATTTGAGCTTTCGTTTGACAGAAGGATACATGCATAGTATGACAAAAGGAGACACAGATGGAAAAACCTAGGACATGATGGCCAACTCACATTGTTAACTATTTTCCATTGTTTTGAGTATAAATACACCAGTTGAAGAATATGTTAGGTTTGATGGTTGAGCAGAGCTCCCTATTTGTAATAGTTTGATAACAGAGTTGTTCTCTGGTTATGTATGAGACTTGAGACTTTCTCATTAATAGAATTCCATTTCTTTCATCATATTATTTAATCTTGTGATGAAACACTCGTGCATGGATGATCTAGATGGGACGTTGTAGTTTTATTATAATGGAGGTTTTATTATAATGCTACTATGATCCGTTTCATTATTTTCTTTCACTTTCATTTTTCCTCTTATGCTGAAATTCTCGTGCATGGATGATCTAGATGAGACGTTGTAGTTGTATTTCAATGGAGGTTTGATTATAATGTTGTTGTGATATATTTCAGTATCTTAAACTTAAGTTCAAAAGTCCTCTTGTGCTTGAGTTTTTCTACACCAAGCTGCTCGAAGGTCGGATGCTCATTGAAGACTTGTCCACTTTCCTCACTAAGTCTTCCTCCTTCTCAACTTTAGCCTTAAACCACTGAATGAAGTTAATGAGAACCTCATTTGCTTATGAATTGCTAACCCAGTTTTCTGTGTTTAAACATTCTTACACTGAGCTTTGTCCATTTGAACTCCAATCATAAACCTACTCCCACAACCATTTTGATGGGTGTTGGGCTTATCCTCCCGCAATCTAAGGGTGAATCTCAACATTAACAGAAAGATTATGTGTTTTATTTAGTACTTGATGATCATATCTCAACAATATACTTAGTATTATTATTTACTATTATTGAACAAATTAGTGAAATAGAAATGGGAGAAAACCATAAAGATACTTTTAAATCATTATTTTATTACATATGAAAAGAAGACAAGGGTTTCAAATATTTCTACTCTTTTTACTTGTAAATGAAATAGATATTGTTTAACTAATTTATGTGAAGAACTTGTGAGACAAATTCATTTTTTTTAACACACACACACACACACATTCTTTAACAATGCACTATCAACAAGCAAACACATACTTGACATGGGCCTTTTTATGCATCTATTTATAGAAATAACAATAAGAGAAACCCATAACATAAACCCTATTGGGACTTCATTCTTTCCAAACCACAACTCTTGAATAAATAAAGATATTTACAAAGTAAAGATATTACAATAATATTTGAGTGCAAAGGTAGTAAACATAACCTCTTTACTTACCGAGAGAACAAACCCTATGTATACATTATTAACAAACAAAACCCTAATAGGGAATATGGTTCCTATTACCATTTTAATTTCAAGAGAAAGAATCTACATTTATATATATGTTGGCCCTCAACCAAGTTTTGAGGAAACCTTAGTCAGAGTTGATCCACTTTTTGGACTTCGACACATTGGTCGAGGAAGGAGCGCCTAGGTGAAGTTGAGATCAAGGATATCACTTATTTTTCGGGCTATGTGGACCTAGTAAGGGGTTCTTTATGGTTTTTGTAATGGTTTATGGGATGTCGGCCCATGGGGTTTACCCATGATTAGGCCTTATTGTAAGGGATTGTAAAAGTATAAATAAGTAAGAATGTATTGTAGTAGAAGAAGAGAAGAAGGGGAAGTGGCTAAGTGCAAGTGATTCGACTGGATTTGTGCAAGGGAACGTCTATGTGTAAGTCTCTGTGCTTGATAGAGAGTTGGCTCTGTGCCTTGACCTAGTTGGAAGGAGGATCTGGAGCTTAGTGCGCAGATCTCCTGCCCTATGTGAAGCTTGACTATGTGGCTTAGTGCACAGGAGTCACTGAATGTAAGAGATTGAAGCATAATAAAGAAGATGAAGCAGTTGGTGGACATAGCCCCACACTCGGGTGAACCAAATATATATTGTGTCTTTTGTTTTCTTTGTGGTGTGTTGTTTATGTTACGAATCTACTCAATGCTTAGATTATTATGTATAATAGATAGATCTGTAGATGCTTAGTGCTTTACTTGTGTTAAAGATAAATGAATGTTAGATCTAAATCAATGCTATGTGATAAGTGGTTGAAGTGCTTAATATTTATTGTTACTGTGTCAATCTATATTTGAGTATGTTATGAGATGTTAATAAAGCTAATGAAATAATGCATATCAACATCTAAGTGTTAATAGAATACCATGCAAAGTGTTGTTATCATAGATCTATGTCCCATATTGGTTACAGACACCTGCATCCTATAACCCCCCTTGCTTCTACCTCGGGCGAGATTTCCCATGCTTCGTAGGTGTTTTCGAAAGGGTTGGTAGTTAGGATTTTGTTGGTGCATTGTTGAGCACTGAACCCTGGGTTTACCCCTGTGCCAACAAATGGTTTCATTACAGAGACTTGAAACTGTGATTGATGGGAACTGAAGTAAAGAAAAGAGAAGCTCTGTGTGTAGACCTGCTGCTAAGTGTGCAATACTCTACTTGACTTGTGAAGCTTCGTGCTAAGAAAGAAATCCAATTTGAAGAAAAGAAGTAAGATCTTAAAAGAGGTAAGGATTTGTGCTTTGGCAAGAGTAAGAGAAGTGAAAATTTTTGTTTTGAAAGTATGAACTTAAGTACGTTTAATAAGTTTTGTCCTAGTGTGAAGGCTAGGGCGCATTTGAAAGAAAGAGATGATTTGAGTAAATTTAATGGAAATGAAGAAAGATATGTTATTCCTATGCATAGAAAGAGTTTTTGGACTAATAAGTGGATGCAGGAACCTAGGAATATTTTTTGCAGATTGCAGGTCCAACAATGTGATACTAGTGCGCAATACAGAAGAGGTTGGGGAACATTTAAGAGAAAAAGAGGATTGACATTATATTATAACTACAAAAGAACAAGAAATCTTGCTAAGGAATGCCCTGGTACAGGTCTGATTTGTCTTTGTTGTAATATTATTGGTCATGAGGTTGAGGATTGTCCAAGGATGATTGCTAAAGTTGAAAAAATGAACATGAGACAAGAAAAATATGAAGGAAGTCAAAAGGCTAAGAGAATACTAAAGAAAGAATCGAAGGAAGTTCAGACTACATTATTACAGTTGAAAGAAACGATGGATGTTCACAAAGATTTCAGTTTAGCAGAGATCTTGAAAGTAAAACATCGCATAAGTGCAAGAATAGAAGACTTCTACATAGACTATGTCTTGGATGAGGAAACACAAGTGAATATTATGATAGAAGGAACTTGGAAAATTTTGGGAGAACCTACTGTGGTACCTTCATTGGGAAGGATAGGCTTGTTTAAAGGAAATATGATAACCCTATGTGGAAGAGTTACTAATGTACCTATTACTATTCATGGAACATTGACTGAAGAGGAATTTGAAGTCATTAAGTTTTTTGGGGACAACGCCCCTTTGCCACTTTTGTTAGGTAAGAGTTGGATTGAGAAGGATCATATTAGAAGGAAAGAAGAGGAAGAAGTTGCAGAAAAGAAAAATCAATAACTAAGGTATTTCATAGCTAGAAAAATAGATAGACTAGTAGAAGAATGAGAGGATAAGTCGAAGAAACATGAAAAAAAGGCAAGAGAATTATCTGTCAAGGTTGAAAGAATGCAAGAAGGTTTGAAGGACCTACCCATTCAAGAAATAAGTATGTCCACTCAAGAAGTGTTAAGAAAAGGGATATTAACTTCAGACGCTTTGAGGGCACAACAGCAGTGCGAAGCCATTGTGCTAGGAGAAGATAAGAATAAGAATGGAAAGAGGATTTCAGAAACATTTAGAGAGACTCAAATCACAAGAAAGAAGGAAAGGAAGCTCGATAAAAAGAAATCTAAGTTGGAAAATATGCAGGAAGATACAAAGACCAGATGAAAGATTTCACAGACTGGAACCTCACAAGAGGCAGGTTCACAGGATTTGAGCCTCACTGGAATAGCAGGACTATGCAGAATTGGACTTCGCCTTGGCGAAGCTATATGACCATTGGATGCACCCCGACCGTTAGAATGATGCTCAGGAATAGTTAGAAGATGCATTTATGGGTTGATGGACCGCTTTTGGGACATTGATACCACGCCATAAAAGACAGATCCACATTGATTGAAGCATTCCAGGCTGTTCGAAGAATCTGTTACGCTACTCTGCTTATTTAATCTGTCGGACGCTGTGCCAGGACCACTTTTCGCTACCCGTGATTAACTGATCTAACTGATGATTGTCTATGTGTTGAGCTGTTTTATCTAAAGGTAGACCTCGTCATTCGTTTGTCTACCCAGCTTACATGTTCGCCTACCCCGACCCATCTGTTTAAAAGTGAGAATGTCGGGCGAGCCTACTGAATTAGAGAAGTTTCTCAATGAGGTTCTTAGGAATATCATGGATGATAGACCATTATTTGAAGGCGTCTAGGCATTGTCGACCAGGGGACTGGAGGCTTCCCCTTTAACTGGACGCCATTCTAGCTGTGTTAACCCCGTGATTAAGCAACAGAGTAAGCATCGCGACGATCTGGCTAATGCGAAGTAGATACCGTTGATCTTACCAAAGTATATCCCACCATTGGCTTCCATCATTAACCACGACATCATCCCATGGGATTATGGGTACACCTTGTTCACCACGTACATTTTGAAAGGACTACGTGTAGTCGGGAGTCAGTTAGGATAGATCCCACTGCTAAAGAACAATGACTTCAATCTAGGTGATAGTAAGAACTATGCTATGCTAGTGCCCCACCGCTACTTGACTAGGTCAAATGGGAAGAAGCCTCACCTCATCTCCCAACCATGGATTAAGGGACTAGCGCAGTCCACTGTGTTGAATGTGATGAAGATTCCTCATTTTGGTTGTCACCAGGAGGTTAACGCTTGCGTTAAACTCCTCTTGTCGTGATATCATGGAGGATACATGTGGCTTGACCAAAGGATTACTATGGATCCGACGTTGATCCACCAAATTACAGGATTAAGCATGAAGGGACATGACCCTCATCAATTCTATCTAGGGAAGGCCTCAGACTGATCCCTGACACAACGCATCAAGAAATCTTACGAAGAAGTAGAAAAAGGAAAGCGAGATTACAAGGTAGCCTCTATGCAGGATGGTGAAGTGTACCTCGCTTTCCAACTCATAGCTGGCAAGATCGTAAGGAAGAACCGCCCCATACAGGTCATCGGGTTCGTGGTGGACCTCATAGGAAAATGTGTGGAGGGCATGCAGATGAACTAGGCGAGCTACCTCGTCAATGAATTGGAGAAGGATTTCCACGAAGTTGAGGATTTGGGGTACGAGTTCCACTTCAACTGGTTGATCATTTTGATTGCATTTGTCACTTGGAAAATGCCTAAAGGAGCCATCTTTTTGGAGATCGAACCATCGGAGCCGTTGGTCGCTAGCTTTTCCACCTTGTGGTACACCAACGACATGACCAAGTAGTGGCAGTCCAATGTTGTGGTTCATGCATACTATCAAAAATTGAAGGTTTCCATCGAGTCATTTCCATGCATGACACCACGCACCCTACAACAGTACATACCAATAGAAAAATTCCATGTAGATCCAGATTTCATCTATATCACTGCGTGCAGAGATGAGAACAAGGAAGAGTTACAATCGTACTAGAAGCTAACAGATGAATACATGGAGAAGATCACAAAGCAATGGCCATAGGATTTCCTTGTACCCATCAGTGATGCAAAACTCTCAGATACTGACACCATAGGAAGCCCCATGGTCACTTGAGTTGAGCATGTTGGATAGTCCAGTGGGACGACGAAGAAGAAGAAATAGGAAGAAGTCCAAGATATAGAGACCGATGATGAGGACAACGCTTCTCAAGAAAATGGATCTGGACCACTAGGAGGAGGAGGAGACAAAGAAGATGGACAAGGAGGAGAGGATGATAAAGGAGGAGGCGATGCTACCCCATCGAAAGATCCCCCTACTGGGAAAATAACACCACAAAAGAAAGAAGACACGTGCTAATAAGCCCCAATTAGAAGCCACGCTCATAGAGGACGATATTAGTTTGGTTCACAGAGCTATGTAGGACGCTTCCGAGGACATCTTGCAGAGATATGGAGCGAAGAAGGAAGAGCTATATGGAAGGGTCGAGAAGGAATTGAAGGAAGTACAAAAAGCTATTCGTTTGGTATGCACAGTACCTACTGTTCCATCCTTGTCACAGATTGTAGAATTAGGGGATGAACCAACCCAATTGAGAAGACTTGCAGATGTGACAGAAACTCGACTTCAAAAAGTCCAGGAAGAGAAGGAGAATGCTACAAAATCATTGAAACAAGAGAAATATGAAGCCTTAGAACAATTATGAGTAGTGCGGTATAGTCTAACTACTTATGAAAGTGAGAGAGAAGAATTTCAGGTAATGGTCCAGGAGGAAAAGACCTAACTACAAAAAGAAAAGGAGCAGTTGCTCGCAAAGCAAGACACAATCAAAGAAGTGGTGAATAAATAATATCACTATGTTCTAGGCTTGGAACAGGAGGAGCAAGTCGAGGCTCAAGTTGTGAAGCTTACTGAGACCATCCAACAACTTTAAGCTAGGATAATAGAGTTGGAGGACCAAGTAGTGTCGAGCACTCCACAGGAGGTGCGTGACCAGAGGGAGGAAGCCGCTAAGAACAAAGTTGTAAGAATCAGAGCCCTCGCCTCATAATGAAAACAACTGAGCAATAGAAGCACACAGACATATGAATGCCTCGCAGAAGATCCAGAGATAAGGAAGATGGAAGCACAATTACAAGAGGCACATTAACAGGCATTATCAGTGTAGGCCCAGATGTAGCTTCTCACCGTAGTTGAAAGAATGAAGGGATCCTAGG
Organism: Picea sitchensis; assembly: GCA_010110895.2. NCBI lineage: Eukaryota > Viridiplantae > Streptophyta > Pinopsida > Pinales > Pinaceae > Picea > Picea sitchensis. The sequence continues at coordinate 77,246 of SNQJ01S0070285.1, read as the reverse complement.
AGCAGTGTGTAGTACAAAAACATATCACTTCCATCCAGGGTAAAGTAATGGAAGTCACATGGAAGCTGCAACCTGTGTAGGATGAAACCTCCAAGGTGTTCGAAGAAATTGATGGACAAGGATCACAATTGGACCAAATGGTTACAACAGTAGAACAACACCTAGAAGGGCCTATTATAGAGAAAATGATCCAAGAGATCGTTGAGAAGGAGGCTTAGGAGAAGAAATAATTCAAGTAAGCTTGAGTTAAGCTCGAGGCCTTCGAAGCAATGTTATCCAGAACTAAGTGACTCAGGATGAGTCACAGGTGAGTGTTGGGGGCCTATTGACCCTCTACCAAGTTTTGAGGAAACCTTGGTCAGATTTGATCCACTTTTTGGACTTCGACACATTGGTCAAGGAAGGAGTGCCCAGGCGAAGCTAAGATCGCGGATCTCACTCATTTTGCGGGCTATGTGGAGCTAGTAAGGGGTTCTTTAGGGTTTTTGTAATGGTTTATGGGATGTCGGCCCATGGGGTTTAGCCATGATTAGGCCTTATTTTAAGGGATTGTAAAAGTATAAATAAGTAAGAATGCATTGTAGTAGAAGAAGAGAAGAAGGGGAAGTGGCTAAGTGCAAGTGATTTGAATGGCTTTGTGCAAGGGAACGTCTATGTGTAAGTCTTTGTGCTTGATAGAGAGTTGGCCTTGTGCCTTGAACTAGTTGGAAGGAGGATCTAGTGCTCAGTGCGGAGATATCCTATTCTATGCGAAGCTCGACTCTGTGGCTTAGTGCACATGAGTCAATGAATGTAAGAGATTGAAAAATAATAAAGAATTCGAAATAGTTGGTGGAAGTAGCCCCACACTAGGGTGAACCACTTATATCTTTTGTCTTTTGTTTGCTTTGTGCTGTGTTTTTTATGTTACGAATCTGCTCACTACTTAGATTATTACGTACAATAGATAGATCTGTAGATGCTTAGTGCAGTTGAAAGAAAGAGATGATTTGAGTATATTTAATGGAAATTAAGAAAGATATGTTATTCGTATGCATAGAAAGAGTTTTGGGACTAATAAGTCGATGCAGGAACCTAGGATTTTTTTTTGCAGATTGCAGGTCCAACACTATGATCCTATTGTGTAGTACAAAAGAGGTTGGGGAACATTTAAGAGAAAAAGAGGATTGACATTATGTTATAACTGTAGAAGACTAGGAAATCTTGCTAAGGAATGCCCTAGTACAGGTCCGATTTGTCATTGTTGTAAGATTATTGGTCATGAGGTTGAGAATTGTCCAAGGATGATTGCTAAAGTTGAACAAATGAACATGAGACAAGAAAACTATGAAGGAAGTCAAAAGGCTAAGAGAATACTAGAGAAAGAATCAGAGGAAGTTCATACTACGTTATTACAGTTGAAAGAAACGATGGATGTTCACAAAGATTTCAGTTTACCAGAGATCCTGAAAGTAAAACATCGCATAAGTGCAAGAATAGAAGACTTCGACATAGACTGTGTCTTGGATGAGGTAACACAAGTGAATATTATGACAGAAGGAACTTGGAAAATTTTGGGAGAACCTACTGTGGTACGTTCATTGGGAAGGATAGGCTTGTTTAGAGGAAAGATGATAACCCTATGTGGAAGAGTTACTAATGTACCTATTACTGTTCATGAAACATTGACTCAAGAGTAATTTGAAGTCATTAAGTTTGTTGGGGACAATGCCCCTTTCCCACTTTTTTTAGGTAAGACTTGGATTGAAAAGGATCGGATCAGAAGGAAAGAAGAAGAAGAAGCTACAGAAAAGAAAATGCAATAACTAAGGTATTTCATAGCTAGAAAAATAGACCGACTAATAGAAGAACGAGAGGATAAGTAGAAGCAACAGGAAGAAAAGACAAGAGAATTAACTGTCAAGGTTGAAAGAATGAAAGAAGGTTTGAAGGACCTACCCATTCAAGAAATAAGTATGTCCACTCAATAAGTGTTAAGAAAAGGGATATTAACTTCAGACCCTTTGAGGGAACAACAACAGTGCGAAGTCACTGCGCTAGGAGAAGATAAGAATAATAATGGAAAGAGGATTCGAGAAACATTTAGCGAGACTCAAATCATAGGAAAAAAGGCAAGGAAGCTCAATAAAAATAAATCTAAGTTGGAAAAGTTGCAGGAAGATACAAAGACCAGATGGAAGACTTTCCATACTAGAACCTCGTAGGAGGTAGGATCGCAGGATTTGAGCCTCGCTGGAACAACATGACCGCGTAGAATGGGACTTCACCTTGGCAAAGCTATATGACTGTTGGAGGCACCTTGACCATTATAACGATGCTCTAGAACGGTTAGAAGATGCATTTATGGGCCGATGGACTGCTTTTGGGACATTGAGACCACGCCATAATGGACAGATCCACATTGATGGAAGGATTCCTGGCCGTTGGAAGAATCCGTTACTCTACTTTGCTTATTTAACCCGTTGGACACTGTGTTGGTACCACTTTTCTCTACCTGTGATTAACCGAGCTAACAGAGGATTGTCTGTGTGTCGAGATGTGTTATCTAAAGGTAGACCTCGTCATCCATTTGTCTACCCCACTTACCCATTTGCCTACCCTGACCTGTCTGTTTAAAAGTGTGAATGTCTGGCGAGCCTACTGAATTAGAGAAGTTTTTTGAGGAGGTTATTAGGAATATCATGGATGATAGACCATTATATGAAGGAATCTAAGCATCATCAACCAGGGGACTGTAGGATTCCCCTTTGACTGGACGTCATTTTGGTTGTGTTAACCCCATGACTAAGCAACGGAGTAAGCATCACGACGATCTGGTTAATGCGAAGTAGATACCGTCGATCTTACCAGAGTATATCCCACCTTTGGCTGGTGCCATTAACCACAACAACATCCCATGGGATTATGAGTACCCCTTGTTCACCGCGTACATTTTGAAAGGAATACGAGTAGTTGGGAGTCAGTTCGGATAGATCCCGCTGCTAAAGAACAAGGACTTCAATCTAGGCATTAGGAAGAACTATGCTATGCTAGTGCCCCACCGCAACTTGACAAGGTCAATTGGGAAGAAGCCTCGGCTCATCTCTTATCCATGGATTAAGGGATTCGCGTAGTCCACTGTGTTGAATGTGATGAAGATTCCTCATTTTATCCATCACCAGGAGGTTAACACTTGCGTTAAAATCCTCTTGTCGTGCTATCATGGAGGATACATGTGGCTCGACCGAAGTATTATTGTGGATATGATGTTGATCCACCATATTAAATGCTTATGCATGAAGGGACTTGACCCTCAACAATTCTATCTAGGGAAGGCCTCAGACTGCTCCCTGGCACAACGCATCAAGGAATCTTACGAAGAAGTAGAAAAAGGAAAGCGAGATTACAAGGTAGCCTCTATATAGGATGGTGCAGTGCGCCTCACTTGCCAACTCATAGCTGGAAAGCTCATAAGGAAGAACTTCCCCACACAGGTCACCAGGTTCATGGTGGACCTCGCAGGAAAATGTGTGGAGGGCATGCAGATGAACTGGGTGAGCTACCTCGTCAATGAATTGGAGAAGTATTGTTGTGAAGCCCATTATTTGGGGTACGAGTTCCACTTGAGCTGGTTGATCATTTTGATTGCATTTTTCACTTGGCAAATGCCTGAAGGAGCCACCTTTCTGAAGATTGAACCATCGGAGTCGTTGGCTGCTAGGTTTTCCACCTTGTGGTACACCAATGACATGACCAAGTAGTGGCAATCCAAAGCTATGGTTCATGCATACATCAACAATTGAAGGTTTCCATCGATTCATTTCCATGCATGACACTGTGCACCCTATACCCGTACAGACCAATAGCAAAATTCCCTGTAGATCCAGATTTCATCTATATCAATGCATGCAGAGATGATAACAAGGAAGAGTTACAGTCGTACTACAAGCTAACAGATGACGACATGGAAAAGATCATAAAGAAATGGCCAGAGGAGTTCCTTGTACCTGTCAATGATGCAGAAATCTTCGATACTAACACCATAGGAAGCCCCATGGTCACTCAAGTAGAGAATGTCAGATAGTCCAGTGGGATGACGAAGAAGAAGAAATAGGAAGAAGTCCAGGATATAGAGACCAATGATGAGGAAAAAACTTCTCAAGAAAATGGATCTTGATCGCTAGGAGGAGGAGGAGACAAAGAAGATGGACAAGGAGGAGGGGATGAGAAAGGGGGCAAAGCTACACTGCTGAAAGATCCCCCTGTTGGGACAGTAACACCACAAAAGAGGAAGGTTTATCCAAAGAAAGCCCAAATTAGAAGCCACACTCACAGAGGACGATATCAGTTTGGTTCACGGAGCTATGTAGGACGCTTCCGAGGAAATATTGCAGAGATATGGAGCAAAGCAGGAAGAACTTTATGGAAGGGTTGAGAAGGAATTGAAGGAAGTAAAAAAAGCTATTCGTTTGGTCTGCGCAATACCTATTGTGCCTTCCTCTTCAAATATTGGAGAATTGGGGGATGAACCAACCCAATTGAGAAGACTTGCAGATGCGATAGAAGCTCGACTTAAAAAATTCCAGGAAGAGAAGGAGAATGCTAAAAAATTCTTGAAACAAGAGAAATATGAAGCCTAACAACAATTACAAGTAGTGTGGTATAGTCTAACTTCCTATGAAAGTGAGAGAGAAGAATTTTAGGCGATGGTCCAGGAGGAAAAGACCCAACTATAGAAAGAAAATGATCAATTGCTCGCAAAGTGGGCCGCAGTCAAAGAAGTGGTGAATAAATCATATCCCGCTGTGCCACGCTTGGCACAGGAGGAGAAAGTCGAGTCTCAAGTGGTGAAGCTCACTGAGACCATCCAATAGCTTCAAGTGAGGATAATAGAGTTGGAGGTCCAAGTAGTGCCGAGTACTCTGTAGTAGGTGCGTGACCAGAGGGAGGAAGCTGCTAAGAATGCAGTTGTAAGAATTAGAGTCCTTGCCTCAGAATGTAAATATCTGAGCAATAGAAACGCGCAAACATATGAACACCTTGTAGAATATCTAGAGCTGAGAAAGTTGGAAGAATAGTTACAAGAGGCACATCAATAGGCATTATCAGTGCAGGCCCAGATGAAGCTGCTCATTGTAGTTGAAAGAATGAAGAGATCCCAAGAGCATCATGCAGTACAACAAAAAATCACTTCCATGGGTAAAGTAATGGAAGTCACACAGAAGCTACAACCTATGCAGGATGAATCCTGCAAGGTGTTCAAAGAAATTGATGGACAAGGATCACAATTTGACCAAGTGGTTGCAACAGTAGAAAACCTCTTGGAAGGGCCTATTACATAGAAAATGATCCAGGAGATCATTGAGTAGGAGGCTTAGGAGAAGCAACAATTTGAGGCAACTCGAGTTAAGCTCGAGGCCTTCAAAGCAATGCTATCTAGAACTAAGCGACTCGGGATGAGTCACACGTGAGTGTTGGGGTCCTGTTGGCCCTCAACCAAGTTTTAAGGAAACCTTGGTCAGAGTTGATCCACTTTTTTGAATTTGATACATTGGTCGAGGAAGGAGCACCCACGCAAAGTTGAGATCACGGATCTCACTCATTTTGCGGGCTATGTGGACCTAGTAAGGGGTTCTTTAGGGTTATTGTAATGGTTTATGTGATTTCGTCCCATGGGGCTTACCCATGATTAGGCCTTATTGTAAGGGATTGTAAAAGTATAAATAAGTAAGAGTGTATTGTAGTAGAAGAAGAGAAGAAGGGGAGGTGGCTAAGTGAAAGTGATTCGACTGGATTTGTACAAGGGAACGTCTATGTATAAGTCTTTGTGCTTGATAGAGAGTTGGCTCTGTGCCTTGACCTAGTTGGAAGGAGGATCTAGCGCTCAGTGCGCAGATCTCCTGTCCTATGCGAAGTTCGAATTTGTGGCTTAGTGCACAGGAGTCACTGAATGTAAGATATTGACGAATAATAAAGAAAATGAAGCAGTTGGTGGACATAGCCCCACATTGGGATGAACCACTTATATCTTATGTCTTTTGTTTTCTTTGTGCTATGTTGTTTATGTTATGAATCTGTTCAGTGCTTAGATTATTATGTATAATAGATAGATCTATAGATGCTTAGTGATTTACTTGTGTTAAAGATAAATGAATGTTAGATCTAACTCAATGCTATGTGCTAAGTGGTTGAATTGGTGCTTAATATTTATTGTTTATGCGCCGATCTATCTTTGAGTATGTTACGTGATGTTAATAAAGCTAATTAACTAATGCATATCATCGTCTAAGTGTTAATAGAATAACCTATGAATTGTTGTTATCACATATCTGTGTCCCATCTTGTTTACAGACACTAGTGTCTTGTAACCCCCCGTGCTTCTACTTCGGGTGAGAGTTCTCCTACTTCGCAGGTGTTGCCAAAAGGGCTGATAGTTAGGGTTTTGTTGGTGCATTGTTGAGCATTGAACCCTGGGTCTGCCCCCATGCCAACAAATGGTTTTGTTACCAAGACCTGAAACTGTGATTGCTGGGAACTGAAGTAAAGAAAAGAGAAGCTTTGTGCGTAGACATGCTGCTGAAGTGCGCAATACTCTACTTGACTTGCGAATCTCTATGCTAAGAAAGAAATCCAATTTGAAGAAAAGAGGTAAGATCTTAAAAGAGGTAAATATTTGTGCTTTGAGGAGATCCCCCTTTTATTGGATATTTGCAATATCTATGTGCATTTATTTATTATATCTCTGCTCTCATTTTGTGCCAAAAAATAATCCAAATCAAAAAGAGAGAGGGAGAAAGGGCATGTTTTACCTGGTTTTGAAGTTTGTCCTCGCTGCTTCCAATATATGAGCTTAATCTTCAAACCCCCTAGCACAATTTGATACCTTCAATGGGAAACAAAGAGAAATGACTATATCATACTCTACAATATTAGGTAAAACAAATTCATCTACGGAGATTAAAGAGAGAATAGACAATCACATGCAAGAATACACAAGCTTGAAGGAAATATGCCAAGAATATTCAAATGAGAATCGTAAGAGAATACTTACAGACCATGATTTATGCAGCAAAAGTCTCTCCAAGTTCTCCTCATTCATCCCTTGCATGAATCTACAAAGATCAAAATGATGATACTCTCACTGATTACTTCCCACTTCTCCTTGGAAATCGCTTAATATATAAGCTTGAGAGGCACAACCACCATGAGAAAATGAGGGATATGGTTGAGGATATGGCTCCTTGATGTTTGGATTAGATCCTAAAGTGAAGCCAAAGCATGAGGGTCGAACATAACCAACCCAATCTTGAGAGATATGGCCCATAGATAAAGGTGCAGGAGATCCCCCTTTTACACACATATACATCCAAACTGAAATGGATTTTTTGGATATCTCATCACTCAGTGCTGCATATTGATATGCTATTAAAATCGAGCAGAAATTTAGGCACTGGAACAAACGAGAGTTCATATCTGCAAATATGCAACAACCAAAGTATGAGAAAGACATCCCTAACAAACAACTTCCCGAAAACCAGTCTAAGCCACAGAAAAAGAAGGGTCACGAGAAGATGAAGAAGGACACTAAAAAGTGGTGTGATTTCCACAAAATCCCCTGGCACAACACCGATGAATTCCGCTCAAAATATTCATTGGTGTTCGAGATCAAAGAGAAGGAATCAAACCTTGATTTGGAAACTATTTAAGAAAATATTCATAGAAGACAGATCATAGACGCAGATCCCACTACTATTGTCGCAACCACAATAATTCAACCTGAAGAGCCAACACATCCTGAAGAGGGGAAGAGCCTTTTTCATTCACAGATGTGGGTGAAGGGGACCCCGCTGTATTTTTTTGTTGATATAGGAATCCAAAAGAACCTCATGTCAACAGAGTTCGTCAAACAGTTGGGATTGTTGACAACACCACACCCGCAACCATACAACATCGGGTGGCTTCGCCAGGGACGATATCTTTGTGTCAGCCAATAGTGTCGATTGCCATACGACATCCAACCCTTCAAGGATGAGGTATTATGTGATTTTTCCCTACTGGATGTCTGTGATGTTATCTTGGGCCAGCCATATATGTGGACTTTCCATGTTGTTTATGAGTCTCGACCTCACAATGCCATTGTTTCTTTGTGGGGTCATCTCTACATAATACCATAGGTATTTCCAACTATTGTCCCACCTAAACAGTGCCCCAATGTAGTATCTCATACTACGAAATTCAACTTCTTCATAGTCTCTTCAAAAGATGAACAGAAGAACACCGCAACCACTGCAGCCTCAGTTAAAGCACCTTATGTCCAATAGAAGCAGGTCAAAAACATTGAAGTAAAGTGCAAGGATTCTTTATTCACACAGTCATCTCATGTAACTAGACTGGTTAAAAAGGTCCAACCCTTCCAACCACAGGTTCATGACATCCTTCCACAAACCAAGAAGCGTGACGTCTCCAACAAGGAAAACAACTCACCAAGATTCAGATTCACCAATCGCCTTCCCCTCTTCCCTGTGAACTCATCGCATTGGAGACCATTGCTTCCTAAGAAGGGAGGATTTATCTAGGTGGATATCGGTGGCAACTCATCTATTCCATGGGCTTGAAAAACAATTTTCCATCTTGGGAGTTTTCAACAACTTTTCAGGTTCCAAACTCTTGTGGCTGTTTTGAGGCCCTAAACGACGTTTTTAGGGATTTGGGACCCAGGTGGATGACAAAGGAATTGACCTAGACCAGTCAAGAATGATTCTTCTTGGTTAGACCTTTCCAACAATGTATCTAGTGCCCCAAACATAAATCGTATGCAAAATTTACGCCCCCGAGAAGTTGACGTATCAACTACCTCCATCGGGGCCCGCAAACCTTTTGGCTTTTCATATGCCAGGGTTAGGGTTTTGGATTTTAATTATGTTAAAAATTCCTTTGGAGCCTCATTGTAACAATCATCTTCTAGCGAATATGACTAACCTTTACATCTCTTCTCAGAGATAAGCTTCCACCATTCTAGCGAGTCTTTCACTCTGTATTTTTACAGTCTTTGTACATTTTCGCTCATTAATAGAAAATTGTGTATTNTTTTTACAGTCTTTGTACATTTTCGCTCATTAATAGAAAATTGTGTATTATTGTATCTCTGTGTTTAAGGTTGCATATGTGATACATTTCTTTTTATTATTGGATATTTGCGATATCTCTATGCATTTCTTTATTATATCTCTTCTCTCATTTTGTGCCAAAAAATATTCCGGATGAGAAAGAGAGAGGGAGAAAGGGCATGATGTACCTTGTTTCAAAGTTTGTCCTCGCTAATTCCAATATATGAGATTTATATTCAAACTCTCTAGCACAAATTGATACCTACAATGGGAAACAAAGAGAAATGACTTTATCCTACTCTACAATATTAGGTAAAACAAATTCATCTACAAATATTAAAGAAAGAATACACAATCACATGCAAGAATACACAAGCTTGAAGGAAATATGCCAAGAATATTCAAATGAGAATCGAAAGAGAATACTTACAAACCAATATTTATGCAGCAAAAGCCTCTCCAAGTTCTCCTCATTGATCCCTTGCATGAATCTACCAAGATGAAAATGATGATACTCTCACTGATTACTTCCCACTTCTCCTTAGAAATAGCTTAATATATAAACTTGAGAGGCACAACCACCATGAAAAAATGAGGGATATGGTTGAGGATATGGCTCCTTGAGGTTTGGATCAGATCCTAAAGTGAATCCAAATCATGGGGGTCGAACATAACCAACCCCATCTTGAGAGGAGATGGCCCATAGACGAAACACTCATGCATGGATGATCCAAACGAGATGTTGTAGTTGTATTGTAATGGAGGTTTGATTATAGTGCTGCTATGGTTTATTTCAGTATTTTCTTTCACTTTCCTGTTTCCTCTTATGTTGAAATTCTCGTGCATGGATGATCTAGACGATATGTTGTAGTTGTATTGTAATGGAGGTTTGATTGTAATGCTGATGTGATATATTTCAGTATCTTAAAATTAAGTTCAAGAGTCCTCTTGTGCCTGAATTTTTTTGCACCAAGATGCTTGAAGGTCGGATGCTCATGGAAGAATTGTCCACTTTCCTCACTAAGTCTTCCTCCTTTTCACCTTTAGCCTTAAACCACTGACTGAATTTAATGAGAACCTCATTTTCTTATGCATTGCTAGCCCAATTTTCTATGTTTAAATTTTTTTACGTCGAGCTTTGTCCATTTGACCTCCAATCATAAACCTACCCCCACAACCATTTTGATGGATGCTAGGCTTATCCTCTTGCAATCTGAGGGTGACTCTCACCACTAAAATTCATGGCGTCGTTGTCGTGGAATGAATTGAAGACATTTCCCTGGGATTAAACGACAAAAGAATTTTGATTCTGAAGGTGCATCAGGAATCAATACCTTGAAGATTTCATCTTGCACCTGGCGACTCCACTGTTTCATTTGTGTCTCCCAAAGGAAGACACACGAGGTCTACTCCACATCTACCTCTGGAAACACCTGATGCTGACCCAAAGAAGATTATTACTAAAGGAAATCTTTCTCAAGAAGGCATTTCAGTTGCTATTACAGATTGAAAAGCTCCCCGGGAAGAATGACATTGCACAGTTCCATATTTAGATGGTGACTGAAGTTGTACACCTTCAAGACTGCACATTCACCATGGAGATGCCATTGTTTAGAATCTGAGGGTGACTCTCAATACTAATATTCTTGGAGTGACCAACATATTCTAAACAATGGAGTCACCATGGTGAATGTGTAGGAGTGAGACAAGTTAAGTAGCTATGGAGGCTATCCTAGCCAGGAGGTTTTCCCCACTCAATTTCTCATCCATAGCTATTTATCCACATCCTGTGCCTCAAATTGATGAATGGAAAGATCTGCTGCCAATATTTTATGAAGGTGAGAATGGAAGCCCTATTGAGCATGTTCTAGAATTTCATGCTTTGATGTAGTAGCTTGACATCCAACATGAAGACATACATTTGAAGTTGTTTATGTACTCTCTTCAAGGAGATGCTCATATTTGGTATCACTCTCTTGAGATTTCTAGCATTTCTTCACTCGAAGAGTTTCATGCAGCTTTCAATATTCATTGTCAAAAGTTTTATTCCTTTGAGTTAATTTGTCATAGTTGTTGTGAGGAGTATAAAGACTATGTTTGGGATATAATTGATTCTCATGAAGGCTATGAGAATGAAGAAGATGCCTTGGATGAGGAATCAACTCTTTATCTTCCTTGTTCATCTCCATAAGATGAAAACTTTTTTTGTTGTATCAATAAGGAAAGTGCATAAATTGAGTCAGTTCTGGAAGTTGATACTCTTTGTAACCTTGTCTATTAAAAACCTAGATATGAGCAGCCTATTTTTGAATCATATGGTGATGATAAGATATTGCTTCCTGGATTGAATCTTGATAGGAAGCTTATGTTTAATAATGAAGAACAATTTTCTCATGTTGGGTAGAATATACCTCTTGGTATGTCATTCAAGACTCCTCCTTTATTTGATCATTATGGAGACAGTAATGAAGATGATGAGGTGTTTTTTACCTTAGAAGAAAAAATCATTAGCGGACAACCTTCTCATGAAAATTAAATCTTTTACCAAGAGCAATATGATAAAGATAAAGCACCATTCATTGATATACATGAGGATATTTCTTTCCATCAGCTAGCAGATGTTATCAAAGAAGATAAAAGAGAAGTGGATTAGCATCCTGCATCAGCTATTCACTCACATGTTCTTGCCACAAACATTCAACCATATGTGAGAAAATGTAAAGCAGAGCAGGCTTTCTGTTACCAATCCAGTAAGTTTTATCACCTATTTTATGACCCTATAGGGGAGTACATCGAGTTTCATTTCCTCAATGTATTGAAGCCTTCAAGCTTTGTCTTTCCTTCATCATTGGGCTGTAATCTGAAGAATGTAATTAATTTTCTATCATAGTTTTATTGTCCCTTGTTGATCAGTGACAGAGTAAATAAGCTTTTAGTTAGGAAGTTACTTGAATGGATCTGGAAGTTTGTTTTCACCTAGTGCATTGTAAAAGTCAGTTACTTTAGGATTGTACATAAATAAGATCCTTCTGGATCATGTGTGTTAGTTTTCTTTTTAATTTGTGTAGTGTACATGTTAGCCTGCTATCTTTAGCAAAATGTATTTGAGCTCGACTCCACAACCCAACAACTAAGGCACTAAAACTTCTTGTTCTTGGCAGCGCATATGGAGAATGCCATCCCCTGTGGAGCCAATGTTATCACATGAAGTTGTCAAGGGTCACACGTGATAGGCATGAGCATAGGAAAGTAGGCAGGTGCAGTTTTCAATGGTAGAGATCCTCTGTGCAGTTCAATGTAGTGCCATCTCTAAGCGCGGTTTGGAGGACGTTATATTTGGCAGGCGGATAAGCTTTAGCGGGGATGCTAAAATAGCAGGTGCACCCAGATAGCAGATTTCAATGAGATCAATGACCACACTTCATTTCGGGGCCACAACATACTCAAGCGTTAAAATCCTTGAGAGGGACGAAATCTAAACCATGGGATTGCGGGAGAGCTACGTGGCAGAAGGTGGTGAGTTTCAGGCCCAAAAGCGGTGTGGGTACAAATCTCTTTTGGCGCCCTGAAATCACGTGCTCATTCAGTGCCAAATCCAATAACATCATGTGACCACCCCCTAGTCGTCAAGCCTTGTCCCGATCCCGAGGAGAAATTAGTTAATGAACAAGGACTAGTAGTTGAAACCTCAAATCACTCCTTAAATGAAAAGCATGGAGGGTCTGTCTGTGGAGACAGAACTATTAGCCCGAGGTACCATGAGGGACAGTTTTTTCCTACAGACCTATTTTGATCTGAGATTTCATCTGACATAAGGATACATGCATAGTATGATAGAAGGAGACACAGATGTTAAAGCCTTGGACATGATGGCCAAATCGCACTCCTAACGGTTTTCCATTGTTTTGAGTATAAATACACCAGTTGAAGAATATGTTAGGGTCGATGGTTGAGTAGAGCTCCCTATTTGTAATAGTTTGATAGCTGAGTTGTTCTCTGGTCATGTATAAGACCTAAGACTTTAGCATTAATAGAAGTCAATTTCTTTCATAGTCTTGTTTCCTCTTGTGCTGAAACACTCGTGCATGGATGATCCAGACGAGATGTTGTAGTTTTATTGTAATGGAGGTTTTATTATAATGTTGTTATGATCAATTTCATTATTTTCTTTCACTTTCATGTTTCCTCTTATGCTGAAATTCTCTTGCATGGATGATCCAGATGAGATGTTGTAGTTGTATTGTAATGGAGGTTTGATTATAATGCTGCTATGATATATTTCAGTATCTTAAACTTAAGTTCAAGTGTCCTCTTGTGCCTGAGTTTTTCCGCACCAAGCTGCTTGAAGGTCGGATGCTCATGGCAGACTTGTCCACTTTCCTCACTAAGTCTTCCTCCTTCTCACCTTTATCCTTAAACCACTGACTGAATTTAATGAGAACCTCATTTTCTTATGCATTGATAGCCCAATTTTCTTTGTTTAAACATTCTTGTGCTGAGCTTTGTCCATTTGACCTCCAATCATAAACCTATCCCCACAACCATTTTGATGGGTGATGGGCTTATCCTCCCACAATCTAAGGTTGAATCTTAGCACTAACATAAAGATTATGGGTGATGTGGAACAATACGAATCCAACAGATGCCACTTGGGAACCAGCTACCATTCTGCAACAATTTCCTCATCTCAAGCCTTGAGGACAAGGTTGTTTTTAAGGGGGCAGACATGTTAGGGTCCTAACCCACACATAGGTAGATTAATATATTTGGATGTAATAAAGGTCAATATTAATAAGGCCTTTCAATAAAATATAATAAGGCGGATGTAAGAAGACCTAATAGCAGCTTCCGCTTCTAGAAGGATCTTCCTCTAGATGCTTTTCTTGATAGACACATTTAGTATAAATAAGGGTCGAGGGTATGAAAACCCTAGCTTGGAGATTATTGTAATAGAGCGCTGCTCGATTGGAGGTTTCCCCCTCGAAGAGGCCTATGAACATTGCTTTCTGAATCAAAGTGTTAATTTTGTTGTTGTTCTTATATCAATTATGTGTTATTGTGGAGATTGTGCTGGATATATTACTGTTATTCTGCCATTTCTAGCATTTTATTTATGTTCTACATATTTATTATATCTGGTATCTTTCACGGTTATGGTATTGGAGGCCAGTGGTGGACAAATCGAGCACATGGATTTTGTTTGTAATCGCCCCCTCCAACTATTAAGCTCAAGACAACTCGATTTCAGGTTTCCAAAGAGGACGAACATTGGTTTCCTCTGTTTTGTTAGTTATGGATGCATTTAATGTAATTTGCCAAATTTAGAGGTGGTTCGACCCTCCTGTGGTCGACCACCCATATTTTAAGCTTATAAATACAAATAGGATGATCATTAGATTGTTAACCAAGTAGCATAAGCATTAGAATTGCCAGAAAAATGATTTTTCTCTCTTTCTAGTTTTACATTACCAGAATAGTGCCAAAATTGCATTTTTGGATTTTTATGGTGAATTTGGCCTGCTGAGGTCGTGGTCTTCTTTTAGAGAGTGACCACGACTTGCTGGGGGGCCCATCAATAGCCTGGTAACTATCTTCATGTCTATTTTGCATTTTTCTAATTTAAATTGTCTTTTCATTTTCCTGTGAATGTATATTTTTATTTAATTAATTAGTTTTTTGTAGCTTACTGTTTTACTTCTTTTTGCAGGTTAGATAATGATTTGTGATAGTATGTGTTGATTTTATAGATTAGAAAAGGATTGGAAGTCTCTAAGTCTCTTTTCTAATCCCGTGTGCAATTAAAAAGTCTCTCTCTCATTATACTAACCCCGCATGTAGTTAGATGATAAATTGTGCTTTCTTTTATATTTTTACAGTCAAGCTTAGAACATATTTTTAATTAGAACAGAGCATAGTTTTAATCTGAGTTTC
>SNQJ01S0070285.1:38709-62219 GCA_010110895.2 Picea sitchensis | reverse complement strand
ACTGTAGCAACCACAACTTGCATAGCATAAGTCCAACTCCATCCTAACAAGAGGTTATAGTCGAGGGGAGCATCGACTACCTCTACTTCGACACACACATTTTTCCCTCCTAACTACATAGGGAAAGAAGGAACGATGCCATGTGGTCGGAATGAATGACCATCGAAAGCAGTGAGGAGAGTAGGTGATGGAGACAAAGCGGGATGGCTAATGGCCTTCCAACATGATAACAACATAACGCATGTCGAGGCGCCCTCGTCGACCACCGTGCATAAGATATTCCATGTAAAATTTTTCATGGGATGAGCCACTACTATTTGAAACGCTATGTGGTAAGGCAGACGAGGTTTTAAGTCGGTTGTATCTAACATGATGGTGCCCAGATTACAAGCCTCAGTAGAGCCCAAAGCGGTTAACAAGGCTTTCCTTTGAGCAGGGAAGCTTTGGAGGACCTCCAAAGTAGACATCGCACAAGAGGTTTGTGATAAATCCTCCACCATAGACTAATTCTGGGCAGCCCTTGCATTTGGGTTGTGAGAAGAGTTTTTGAATGCTCCTTTGGAGATGCGTGTCATTGTTTCTCCCAACGTCTTCTCAATCTGTAGAGGAAGAGAGGGGAGTTTAGCTTCTTTTCCCTTCTTAGAAGTGCTTGGTTGACTATGGGCATGTGCTCTAGTTGATAGAAAAGCATCACCTTTCACCATGTATACGTTCGTGGATGAGGGATTGTTTGGAGGAGGGAAAGTTTCTTGGCTGCCCCCTTCTATGCTTGTAGAGGCTTGAGTTAAATTTTTCCCATGTTGAAAGGGATTAGTCAACATTGCCTGTTGTTGCTGTGTGGCAAACTTTTGGGCCTCTGCAAGTCGAGGACAAAGATAGGTCGGATGGTCTTCCGCACACAAGTTGCATGGATACCTTGCCTTTCATTTTTCTGTATTGTCCCCGCCAACATTATCGGTGGGTTTTTTATCCCCCTTACCCTTCTTTCATTGTTTTTTCTTCCCTTCAGGCTACTGGGTGGCCTTTGGGTTAGTCGACTGTACAAAGTGTACTTCCGACGTGTGGGTAGGGGGAGTAGGCAAAGCAGTAGTTTTGCTGGCTTCTGTGTGTTGTATGGATAACTGTTGCAACTGCTTTGTCAATTTCTCAGCGGGCTTGGTTTGTGCTGAACCAACAATACCATCGACATGTGGTCCAGCTCTCTGTCTAGTTTTATCCAGTATCGAACGTGGCACATCTGGAAAGATGTTGTATAATAAACCAGACTGAGAATAGATGAGTTCAAACTCTTGAGCCCTCATGATGGCATCTTCTTCGGAGAAAACTCTGAAAGTCGCGACGTCTTTGGATAACTGTGGGACCAAAGACTTAAGGAACCACTCAAGAAGGAATTCTGGTGGGACTGGTACTTTGATTAGACTCTTCCAGCGTCTCCATTCTCAGATATGATCAGAGATATGGTTCGCTATTGTCTGTTTGAAATTGGCGAGCAGCTCTGTGCCAGCGTCGTATCTCACAGGTAACTAGAAATGGTTAAGGAAGGCCATCGCTAGTTCACCAAAAAAATAGTATCTTGAGCGATCGAGCTCGATGTACCA
The DNA here is from genome assembly GCA_010110895.2 of Picea sitchensis. Classification (NCBI taxonomy): domain Eukaryota; kingdom Viridiplantae; phylum Streptophyta; class Pinopsida; order Pinales; family Pinaceae; genus Picea; species Picea sitchensis. The sequence continues at coordinate 60,621 of SNQJ01S0070285.1, read as the reverse complement.
TTTCGTGGCACTCCCGATAAGAGTACATTGAAATAATCGCAATTGTACGGAGCCATCTTTCAATGAGTTAGATGAACACCAAAGATGGAAGGTAGTCACATGATCACCTGGATCTTCATTAGGCTTGGCATCGAACTTTGGAATGTCCGAAGGCAACTTCGTTGGCATAGGAGGCCAACGCAGATCATGACAAATAGGATCATTTAACAACCTTGTCAAATCTGGAAAGTGTAACATCGCCAGGAATGGTAGTTTGAGTTGCTGCTGATAGCCTGGGAAAAAGGGTCCTGGGGTTTGATTGGCACCAGGTTGCTAGGAAAAGTTCGGCTGCTGGCCCGGATTCTGGTAGAAACCATGGCCCTGACAAGTGTAAGGATTTTGCATCTGTGGAGACATCATCAACTGATTTCCCATAAAGGACATAGAGTGTTGGGTATGCATCGTGCTTGAAGGACTTTGGGAAGGATTACCCCATGCTAGTCCTGATGGGAGAGGCATAGTAGTCTGTCCAGGGTTCCATTGACTGTGGAAAGAATTACCCTAGAATGACATTCCAGAGGAGGGAACGAATCCTTGTCCTGAGTTCCAAGGTCCGTTTATATGTGCCCCCTGCGCAGGAATAGTACCCTGCGCAGGAGTAGATTGTCCAAAAAAGGGATTTCCCCCAGACGGGAAAGCGGTTAATGAGAAAGTGTTGTTACCAAATGTCCCGTTCCAAGAAAATGGTGTCGAACCTACTGACATACTGTGCACAGGTGTTCCTTGACTCCTTGCTCCAAATAAACTAGTGTGTGTAGGCTGCACGGCGGACTGCTGATGCAGACCACCAAGCGAAGGGGACGAAGGAGGGATATGACCTCCTGCGTAAGGAAAAGGGTTAAAAGGGACAGGAGTGCCCCCAAGTTGACCTTGCAGAGGAGTGTTAGAGCTCCCTGCCCCCAGGCCCAAAGTCTGTAAAGTGGAGTAGGTTAGTGCAGGACTTGTACCTGAACTAGGCATACCGTATGAGAACGAAGGGCCTGTCGCACTAGTTGTGAAGGGGGTTGTGGCTGCTGCCATAGATGGGTTCGGTCCACTATGCGACGTAGTTGCAGCCAAGACCATGGTGGCTCGGACCGATGATGGTAAGTTAGGAGATGACTCTCCTATGGTAGCAACTGTGGTGGGAATTGAAGAATTCCCAGAAGAAGTAACATCGTTTGTTTCCATAGCTGTGTGAGGCACTGTCTGGCGTTTGTGAAATTGGATTGGTACAATAAACAATGCCAAGATATCAGTGGTTGGGGTTTCAACCGAGCCAAGATTGACAGTTGATTCTTCCAGGAGTTTTTTGGGCACAAAGGTTTGTAACCTGGTCGCTTCAAAAGACCCTTGTTGGTCTAGATTCCGCCTTAATGGTGGTGGGGGTGGCTCCAGTGTAACTGGTGGAAGGCCAAGAAGCCTTCGTGACGGATGGAGCTCAGGATCCTCGAATGTGTGAGAATATCCAAGACACGCTAAGATATTCTAAACGTTCAAAAGTAACACACACTAGAAAGAAGCCCCTAAGAGATAAGTCAAGCAATCACTAAACTATTTGGAAGAACAGTTACAACAACTAACACTAGAGCAACTTACCGGTGCAAGTGAAAATCAAACACGAAAGTACCCTTCGGGTATACTCTGTAAAGTGTGGCCTGATGTTTGTCCTAGGTACCGCGGTATACCCCCGCAATCACCTGTGTATGTCCCTAAAAATATTGGCAACTAGGTTGCCAGCACGCGAACAGTCACCAGGCGGGTACAGTCGAAAGTCGGATAGACCACAATGAGCAGGGTATCAAGCCCGAATCTTGTCAAGGGTATCAAGAGAAAATGGTCTGGAAGACAACTGAGGACCTCGAATGGATTCGAGACCCATGAATCCCCGTGGAAAATGCAAATGATGGAATCCCAAAACAAACCGTCTATATGTGTTCTCCACTATGATTGGTCCGACTTTGGAGGGGTTATCTCCGCTACCTTTCCACACGTGACCTCGTGTTTATCCCCTGTGTTAGAGGGGGGTCCTAGATAACTTCCATGAAACTGGACTTAGACACTCCCTATCTTAGACTCTAATGTTTGGTTTTGAATGGCCTTGAAGAGTTTCCTCTCCAACCTAATTCAAGGCCCTAGTCCTGAACTAGTTTGTGAACCCTGCAAACATAAAAGTCTAGTAGATTTTAAAATTAGCGTTTCTTTTATGGATTTATCTTACGTCAAGGGGTATGGGGCGGAAATTGATGATGTGTAAAGATGAAAGAGAAAATGAATGAAAAAGCTGGAAACAAAAAACGTTTACTAAATGCAAAATTTCAACAACTTTTCACAAAGAAAGATTTATTTTTTTTTATTTTTTCTAAGATTTTATACAACAAACTCAAAGGAATTTCGCTTGACTACGAGCTACTTATGATCTAAGTGAACTGAAAAAAAACTTACGAAATAAAAAGACTTTTCCCTATTAATGATGCAGAAACACACCTTTCAACCAAAGAAGAAAATGAAAAGAGATTTATTTATTTATTTAAGTGCTAGTAAAGCAACAAAGAGAAAATACCGACAAGCAAAAAACCAAGAAAAACAAATTCTGGCTTAAAGCGCAGATCACAAAGAATCAGAGTAAAGAATCACACAATGGCAATAAAAAAAACAAAGACTCTCACGCTTGTCTAAAAACCATAATTTTTATTTTTTATTTATTTTTATTTTATGTCAACTATTAACTGAGAAAAAGAAGGCTAAGGGTAAGATGACCTAACCTACTGACTGTTTGAACCTAGAATCAGACACCTGAGAGGAATACTTATTATCAAAGGAGGGGATGACTACCCCACCCTGAACAAAACGTAGCATGTCCAAGCACATGATTGTCACTAAAACAACACACGTGCAAACGCTTGTTGAACAGAGACAAAAGGCATGTACATGCGGGCTGACCTTGTACAGGCCACGTGTATATCTAAATTCTAAGGAAAAATATGAAAACAGGCAGTCCAGACCAGGAAGAGGCCTCTAGTATTGATAACCAGGGTCCCTTAAAGGCTTGGATGCTCTTTCTAATAGAAAAGACAAATAATGTAAGGAATAATAAGGCGAAAAAAAGGCAATCTGAGATAGGACTGTGAACCAGCAAGAGTCAGACATGATTACAGAAAACCCCCTGAGAATGTGTAATTCTCACAGGGAAGAGGAGGACTGCCTCTAAGGTTCCTTGAACTCCTACAAGCTACTGCTATCTCTACAGCTAGCGTTCACACGTTGGCTGTTAGATGATAGGGCGTAGGTACACGTGTGTAGGCCTTCTACAAGCCGAGTGTACCTCTATGTGTCTCGAAAACTACAGTCAAGCAAAAGTCAGGGAAAGCTGGTATGGAAAACCAGACTCCCTGCTAGCTCAGACCTTATAGAAAAAGGAAGGCAAAGAAAAAACCAGAAAACCTAATCTTTAAACTACCCAAAAACTTAAATAAATCCAGGAACCCTAAAGAGTATTCTCCCCAGTATGGTCGCCAATTCTGTTGTTGGGAAAAACACCCTACGGACTAGCAAACTAGGGTCAGACTTGCATGCAGATTTTGACCGAATAGAAACCACTTTTTTACCTACAACCCAAGATTTAAACCCCTTTTTCACAGTAAATGCATGGAAAAGGACCACCAACCTTATTACTGGCATTCGATGTAGATCCTCCATTGCTCTTCGGTTACTTGCTTGCACTACTCCTTCCACAGATGACCTACACTCAGGACAAACAACAACTATGCATGCATGCTACTTCTATACTCAAGGGTTAGAAATCAAGCATAAATTAATCAAACCATAGACAATTCATGCATTGGGACGGGAAAAGTATTGTTTTTATTACTGAAAGTGAATCAACTTACAAAAAATCTGAGACCGACCACCGCTCCTTGAACCTGATCCTGGGCTCCTCTTCTTTTGTCCTTCAACTGATTTGCATTAAATTTCCTTTGGCATGAGGAAAGGCTAAAGGTTTGGGACAATGGATTATGTAAATGGGCAGAGTTTCTTCACTATATTTTTTCCTCCTCCAAATGGTACCCCTACCCCTTCTTTTATAGGCTAGAAGGAGCCAGGGTTTTGGACGAACCCTCGGCCATGCATGGCCGGGAGTTTCAGTTAACTAACCCATAGCTTTTTGTTCCATCGACAACTTTCCTTTTTTCGTGATTTGTTAGGTACATGCGGGCTGTTGTGAGTTAGCCAGCGTGCACACGCGTGTAGTAATGGGTTAGGGCACGTGGGCCTTGACACAAAAGGATTTTCAAAGAGTTGTTCAACAGAGTTTTTGGCAAAGAAGGGATATGAATTGGCCTAATGCCAGGTAATCATATGTGGTGCAATTTAGGGTTATAACACTCATTAGAAGTTAGTCATGGAAACATAATAATAATTACAAAAGAAGAAAGTGAGTTGAGCCTAGAGATACATTTTTGTTCTTTCTCGATGGTACCATCCACTACACACTAAATAGCTTGATTATATCATATCTTTAGATAGGCCACATCCGCTTAAGTACCCCTTACATAAGGACAACCACTAAACAATATAATGGAACATCATCTTCTAACATAAATACCATCCCAGCTAAAAAGAAAAACAAAGAAAAAGTTGTTTCAGAGCTGTTCCCCCATCTTCTTGCATAAGCAATCTTATACTAATATATTAAAGAATGGAGGGCCAGTCTCTGAGGGTTTAAGAGGCTAACTTGCCGAGATACTGAACAAGTCTACTGGTAGCGGGTACCGTCCTGTGGTATGACTAGGTAAAGCCACCGGAGTACTGAATAGGCTTGTTGGTAGCGGGGCATTCTACCTAGAAAGGATGATGGTCTGACAAAAATAAATAATAAATCTAAACTTGTCCTGATGTACGACATTACTTGCAGACAAAGCTGACATGGAGTACGTGTGGTTAAGCTAAGGTTAATGAATCTCATCAACTTTCCATTGGGAAATGACTCTAAGACTATCTTGAAACTCTCTTTCATACCTCTTCTTATCTATATATAGGATCTCTTATCCTATAGGTGGGGCCATCTCCTAACTGTCTCATCAGACCAATCTGTGAAATTTCATCTTTACACTTGACATACTGTAAATCTTCGGCTATTGGGGGATACTGACTAGTTTCCTATACTTTTGATTATGAGGTGTCACAATACTTAGGTGTGGGGGAGGGGTTCATGAGTTGAAAAATTATCATTGCCTAGAGAAAAGAGTCTTTGCAAGAATTTTTGTATTATTACCATGATACAGGTTATTACATTGATAGTCATGTTATTTTTAAATGCTTAACTCCTATGTGCTATACATTACTGAACTCATGCTTAACAGACCACTCTTTATTGGTTATCTTCCATTACAAGCTGCATACTGTAGGTTTGACAATACATGTTTTATTCTTGCTATAATGCGTTCATTATAGGTTTTGACACTATATGTCATATACAAGAAGAATGAGTAAGAATGAAGCACTCTGCCTCTGCTCATTAATCACTATGGTTGTCAAAAATACTTCAAAATTGCAGGCTGTCCAATAAAAGAGGCGAAAATGCACTTAACACAGGGGTACCAGATGAAGTACTAGATGAGGTGTCGGATGAGGTGCCAGATGCAATGTCGTTTAAAGTGTCATTTGAAGTGCCATTGCATTGCATACCAGTAACTATCTTAGATTCCAGGGAACTACAATTCAATCACATTTAATTAAATTTGTTACAGGCATTGATGAAAAGATGCTTCATATGGTTATAATCAAATGTCCAAGTCAAAATACTTGGACATTGATCTAAGTACACACCACTCCATTGCTCTCAAGCTTGCCATCAAATTTGAATCTCCCAGACATGGCAGCTCGCGTGCACATGTGGGAAACCTACTCCACCATAAGAGCATCCAAAATTGGGCTGGGCAGTCTATTGTTTCATTTTCCCTTTCCATTTGCTTTGCCCTGCGTTAAGGAATTGCACCCAACCTCTACCGAATTCACCCTCTGTTCTAATCACACTCAGACTATGTTAAACCCGTGCCATTTCTTGGCTTGTTTGCACCCTTGCTTGGTAAAATTTTCCCTCTGTTCCAATTGCACTCAGAACGTGCCCAATTCATGTTTCTGTGTGGCTCAATTTCTCCCTCGCTTGGTGAATTCAAACCCTATCACAATGCCCAAGCGATACGAACCATACTCCTATGCAAACTTGTTTGCCATTCCAGAATTCGCATAGTGTAGGGAAGTGTTCTTGTGTGCCGGCTGGGGTCCATTTCTATCGAGTTTGTAAGGCCATGATGATGATCTTTCTATGCAATTTGTAGTTAGTTTTGATGGCAAGATAGCATATGTAGGGTCTCTAAATTTTGCAGTCACAGAAGAGTCAATTGCTGCTGCAACAAAACTTCCAAGAATGGGAGATAGGTGGTTCAAGAATCATCAATTTCCACACTCAAGTTACAACAGGGTGTTTAAGCCCGAATTCGAGAGAATTTCAGGAGCAAAAGGGTATGCTAAGGAGTGGATAGAGCCAGAATTGTTCAATCCCCTTATCGTCATCACAAGGTTAATTACATGTGAAGGTAGATAGTCCACCTTCAAAGCTTGTCACTTTAGATTGCTGGCTCATTTTCTGTTCAATAAACCTTTAAACTTCCCTTTTTATTTTCTCAAAAGCTTGGAGGAAATGTCCTCTCAAGTGAGGAAAAATGTGACCAACCCCCACAATAGTATCTTCCACCATGGTTTGATCAAACTCCTCATTCTTACCGAACTAGAGATGCAGGGGAAAAGTTGGGATGCCTTTATCTACCAATTTGCAAATCCTCACTTGACAGTTAAAACCGGCAAAAAAACCACTTAGCCTAAAAACCATCCCTCCATCCAAGCCTCACTCTCCAAAAACTCCAAACTCCCTTGCACAAACTCCCTCTTTACCGAAACAATACCAAAATCTTGTTGATATTCCTACTTATTCATCGGGGAAAAAGACCAAGAACAAAGACCAAAAGAAGCCTATTGTTGACCCCCCAATGCCTTCATTTTCTCTTGATCCTACACCTAAGAAGCCCCAAGAAGTAATGCAACATGACTTTCCCATCATTCCCACAAACAAGAGAGGAGCCAACCGATTTGGTAAGGGACCCTTTCCGAAGAGTACCTGGAACATAAGAACCAAGCCTTATGCAAAGCCTCCACCTACTTAAGATCCTATCCAAGTATCCTCTGACCTTGAGAGCCCTCATAAGCAACCTAGAGAAGTCTTTGTAGATGGATTAGAGCCACTAAGAAAAATGAAATCAGAACCTACCTCACCTTTCCGATCTCCCATCTCACCTACTTCACCCATGCCCACTCTTGATCCTAAATTTGATAAATTGACCATGTCTCTCAAAGGACCTAAGCCTTCCTTGGAGATCACTAATTTTTCCCCAACTATAAACGATCTAAAAAGGGAAAACCATCAACTTCTCCAACAATTAGAAGAGAGGAAGACAATAGATGCACACCTTCATCATGACAATGCAGTCCTTCAGGAAAAAGTTAATTCCCTTCAACGGTTGGTCGATGGGATAACCCAATCTAACCGCAACTTAAGAGCACAATTAAAGCAACATAAGAGGCACAAGGCTAAGCCTACATAGCAAGAAGGAGAGGCTTCTAAATCTGACCCTCCTCAACAAGCCTAGTTCCAAGGGATGAATTCTTTTTGTTTGTAGTGGGACCTACAAAATCGTCGGTGTGGGGGTATGTCGGGCCCAAGATATGATCATCTTCATGACGTTATTATACACGTTTTTCCATATGTATATATGTGTTTTTTTATCTTTCAAAGGAGATTTTTGAAGAATTTTATATTAAAATGATACAATCGGCATGAGGTACGTATACTTTGTGTTTTGTGATTCAATCAAGTTTAATTTATCTTATTTTATTGTTTACAAGAGTTAATTCATGCTTTTTTGCTATTACAAGGAAAAACACACCATGTTTCTTGGTCTGGCACTCGTTCCGGCACCTGATCCAACACTCGTTCCGGTACTTGATCCGACACTCATTTCGGCACCCAGTATTGCACAAAAATGCAAGGCAAGTTGGCGGTTATGGTATTGGCGGCTAGTGGTGGACAAATTGAGCACATGGGTTTTGTTTTTCATTGCCCCCTCCAACTACTAAGCTCAAGACAACTCGATTTCAGTTGTCCAAAGAGGGCGAACATTGGGTTCCTCCGTTTTGTTAGTTATAGATGCATTTAATGTAATTTGCTGAATTTAGAGGTGGCTCGACCCTCCTGTGGTCGACCACCTGGGTTTTAAGATTATAAATACCAATAGGATGATCATTAGATTGTTAACCAAGTAGCATAAGCATTAGAATTGCCAGAAAAACAATTTTTCTATGTTTCTAGTTTTACATTGCCAGAATAGTGCCAAAACTGCATTTTTGGATTTTTATGGTGAATTTGGCCTACTGAGGTCATGGTGTTCTTTTAGAGAGTGACCATGACTTGCTGGGGGCCCCACCAGTAGTCTGGTAACTATCTTCATGTCTATTTTGCATTTTTCTAATTTAAATTGTCTTTTCATTTTCCTGTGCATGTATATTTTTATTTAATTAATTAGTTTGTTGTAGCTTACTGTCTTACTTATTTTTGTAGGTTAGATGATGATTTGTGATAGTATGTGTTGATTTTATAGATTAGAAAAGGCTTGCAAGTCTCTAAGTCTCTTTACTAATTCCGTGTGCAATTAAAAAGTCTCTCTCTCATTATACTAACCCCACATGTAGTTAGATGATAAATTGTGCTTTCTTTTATATTTTTACAGTCAAGCTTAGACCATATTTTTAATTAGAACAGAGCATAGTTTTAATCTGAGTTTCTTCTGACAAAGATTGATGGATGGATAGATTTTCTTCCACTTTTTGAATCATAGCTTGCTTACTTCAGTTTTAGATAGATTTCACTTGCTTAGTTATTGGTTAAATGTAATTGTCAATTCACTTTTTAATATCATGTTTTTAATTTCTAGTTTCAGCCATTTTCTTTATCATAGCTTGAATGATTAAAATAGACATAGTATAGTTTCCTTTCACGGAATTTCCTTTCATAGATTAAAATGCAATTAAATTCCTTAGTTAAATAATGATGATCTCATTATGATGTTGATGGTTTATATATGAATATGTAGGGTATTTAACATTACTTTTATCATGGCTAAGTTTTCATTGGACTGTTTACTTCACACCTTTCATTTTTCCATTGAAATTAGTATTGAACTTATAACATTAGAACTGTCCTTTGTTGTCAAGTGTTATCGAGATATCATCCATCACCACTGAAGGCATTCACACAACCACCAACATTACATTTGAGTGTTTCATAGGTTAAAGTTAGTTTCTTGCTTTCATAAATTAGAAAAGATAGTTTCTTGTTTTCATAAGTTTAGTTGATAGTCTTTCTTTCTTTCAATAGAATATATTTCCTTTCATGAATTGCATTGAGCACTTAAACTTCCTTTCACACAAGAGAAATAGTTTTGCATTAGGCATTTAGTTCACTTGCCTCTTAGGCTAGGTATTTGTTCAATGAGAAATCTTTGCTTACTTGTCTTTTGCTTTATGCTTTTGCTTGCTTGTCTATTTGCTTTAATAAGTTAGTTAGCTGCTTTTGCTTGCTTGTCTATTTTCATTAATAGGTTAGTTAGGTGTTTTTTCTTGCTTGTCTATTTTCTTTAATAGGTTAGATAGGTGCTTTTTCTTACTTACTTATTTATTTTCTTTCATAGGGTAGTTTCTCATTGAATGTAGGTTGGCAAGTTAAAGGTAGTTTGCTTTCATCATTTGCTTAGTATGCTTAGTATTTTACCTTTGCTTACTATCATGAACTAGTTTTCTTTACATAGAGTTTTCATTCGCTTTCTTAGGAACTATCCATCACTCCTTGGCCAAAAGTACTTAGGTTACCTAGTTTCAATTTGCTTAGTAGGGTTTGTTCATTAGATAGGTTTGCTTGAGTAGATTAGCCCTAGATAACTGATTTCTTTAGTTAGTCTACACTCCTACCAACCTTCTACCTTTGACATATATTTTGCTACAACTCTAAGTTTACTTACCCCGAGTTGACAATTTAATTAAGGGTAGTTTAGTTTCTTTTTTAGTACATATAAATCACCTAACAGGATTGCTCCGAAGCCTAGGATTTGGGGTACAATTTACAGTTTAGTTGGTTGATCATTTTGATTGCATTTCTCGCTTGGAAAATGCCTGAAGGAGCCACCTTTCTGGATATCGAACCATCAGATTCGTTGGTCACTAGGTTTTCCACCTTGTGGTACACCAATGACATGACCAAGTAGTGGCAGTCCAATGTTGTGGTTCATGCATACTATCAAAAAATGAAGCTTTCCATCGAGTCATTTCCATGCATGACATCGTGCACCCTACACCAGTACATACCAATAGAAAAATTACACGCAGATCCAAATTTCATCTATATCACTGCACGTAGATATGAGAACAAGGAAGAGTTATAGTCGTACTACAAGCTAACAGACAAAGACATGGATAAGATCACAAAGGAATGGACAGAGGATTTCCTTGTACTTGTCAGTGATGCAGAAATCTCCGATACTGACACCATAGAAGGCCCCATGGTCACTCAAGTTGAGCATGTTAGATAGTCCAGTGGGACGAAGAAGAAGGAGAAACATGAAGAAGTTGAGGATATAGAGACCGATTATGAGGACAACACTTCTCAAGAAAATGGATCAAGATCTCTAGGAGGAGGAAGAGACAAAGCATATGGACAAGGAGGAGGGGATGAGAAAGGAGGAGGAAAAGATACACTGCCAGAAGATCCCCATGTTGGGACAGTAACACCATAAAAGAGGAAGTTTTCCCCAAAGAAACCTTCAACAAGAAAGAAGACACGTGCTAATAAGCCCCAATTAGAAGCCACACTCACAGAGGATGATATCAGTTTGGTTCATGGAGCTATGTAGGACACTTGTCAGGACATATTGTAGAGATATGGAGTGAAGAAGGAAGATATATATGGAAGGGTCGAGAAGGAATTGAAGGAAGTACAACAAGCTATTCGTTTGGTCCGTGCAGTACCTACTGTGCCTTCCTCGTCACAGATTGTAGAATTGGGGGATGAACCAACCTAATTGAGAAGACATGTAGATGCGACATAAGATCAACTTCAGAAATTCTAAGAAGAGAAGGAGAATGCTACAAAATCCTTGAAACAAGAGGAATATGAAGCCTTAGAACAATTACGAGTAGTGCGGTATAGTCTAACTACCTACGAAAGTGAAAGAGAAGAATTTCAGATGATGGTCCAGAAGGAAAAGACCCAAATACAAAAAGTAAATGAGCAGTTTCTCGCAAAGAGGGATAGTCAAAGAAGTGGTGAATAAAGCATATCACTCTGTGCCCGGCATGGCACAGGAGGAGAAAGTCGAGGCTCAAGTGGTGAAGCTCACCAAGACCATCCAACAACTTCAAGCGAGGATAATAGAGTTGGAGCTCCAAGCAGTGCCTAGCACTCCATAAGAGGAGCATGACTAGAGGGAGGAAGCCACTAAGAACGCAATTGTAAGAATCAGAGCCCTCATTTCAGAATACAAAAAACTGAGAAATAGAAGCACACAGACATATGAACACCTCGTAGAAGATCCAGAGCTAAGCAAGATGGAAGCACAGTTACAAGAGGCGCATCAGCAGGCATTATCATTGCAGGCCCAGATGAAGTTTCTAACCATACTTGAAAGAATGAAGAGATACCAGGATTAGCACACACTACAAGAATAGATCACTTCCATCCAGGGTAAAGTAATGGAAGTCACTTAGAAGCTGCAACCTGTGCAGGACGAAGCCTACAAGGTGTTCGAAGAAATTGATGGACAAGGCTCACAATTGGAGCAAATGGTTGCAACAATAGAACAACGTCTCGAAGGGCCTGTTATAAAGAAAACTATCCAGGAGCTCATTGAGAAGGAGGCTCAAGAGAAGTAGCAATTTGAGGCAGCTCAAGTTAAGCTCGAGGATTTCAAAAAAATGTTATCCAGAACTGAGTGACTCAGGACGAGTCACAGGTGAGTGTTGGGGGCCTATTGGCCCTCTACCAAGTTTTGAGGAAACCTTGGTCAGATTTGATTGATTTTTTGGACTTTGACACATTGTTCGAGGAAGGAGCTCCCAAGCGAAGCTGATATCGCAAATCTCACTCATTTTGCAGGATATGTGGACCTATTAAGGGGTTCTTTAGGGTTTTTGCAATGGTTTATGGGAAGTCAGCCCATGGGGTTTACCCATGATTAGGCCTTATTGTAATGGATTGTAAAAGTATAAATAAGTAATAATGTATTGTTGTAGAAGAAGAGAAGAAGGGGAAGTGGATAAGTGCAAGTGATTTGACTAGATTTGTGCAAGGGAGTGTCTATGTGTAAGGATCTATTCTTGATAGAGAGTTGGCTATGTGCCTTGACCTAGTTGGAAGGAGGATCTAGTGCTCAGTGCGCAGATCTCCTGTCCTATGCAAAGCTTGAATCTGTGGCTTAGTGCACAGGATTAACTGAATGTAAGAGATTGACGAATAATAAAGAAGACGAAGCAGTTGGTGGACATAGCCCCACACTGGGGTGAACCACTTATATCTTGTGTCTTTTGTTTGCTTTGTGTTGTGTTGTTTATGTTACGAATCTGCTCAGTGCTTAGATTATTATGTATAATAGATAGATCTGTAGATGCTTAGTGCTTTACTTGTGTTAAAGATAAATGAATGTTAGATCTAACTTAGTGCTATGTGATAAGTGGTTGAAGTAATTAATATTTATTGTTACTGCACCGATCTATATTTGAGTATGTTATGCGATGTTAATAAAGCTAATGAACTAATGCATATCATCGCCTAAGTGTTAATAGAATACCCTGCAAAGTGTTGCTATCACAGATCTGTGTCCCATCTTGGTTACAGACACCTGCGTCCTGTAGCCCCCCTTGCTTCTACCTCGGGTGATACTTCACATGCTTCGTAGGTGTTGTCGAAAGGGCCGATAGTTAGGGTTTTGTTGGTGCATTGTTGAGCATTGAACCCTGGGTCTGCACCTCTACCAACAAATGGTTTCGTTACCAAGACCTGAAACTATGATTGTTGGGAACTAAAGTAAAGAAAAGAGAAGCTCTATGCGTAGACCTGCTACTGAAGTGCGTTGTACTCTACTTGAATTGCGAAGCTCAATGATAAGAAATAAATCCAATCTAAAGAAAAGAGGTAAGATATTAAAAGAGGTAAAGATTTGTGCTTTGAAAAGAGTAAGAGAAGTGAAAATTTTTGTTTTGAAAGTATGAACTTAAGTACGTTTAATAGGTTCTGTACTAGTCTGAAGGCTAGGGCACAGTTGAAAGAAAGAGATGATTTGAGTAAATTTAATGGAAATGAAGAAATATATGTTATTCCTATGCATAGAAAGAGTTTTTGGACTAATAAGTGGATGAAGGAACCTGAAAGTAAAACATCGCATAAGTGCAAGAATATAAGACTTCGACATAGACTGTGTCTTGGATGAGGAAAGACAAGTGAATATTATGATAGAAGGAACTTGGAAAGTTTTGGGAGAACCTACTGTGGTACCTTCATTGGGAAGGATAAGATTGTTTAAAGAAAATATGATGACCCTATGTGGAAGAGTTACTAATGTACCTATTACTATTCATGGATCATCGACTGAAGAGGAATTTGAAGTCATTAAGTTTGTTGGGGACAACGCCCCTTTCCCACTTTTTTTAGGTAAGACTTGTATTGAAAAGGATTATATCAGAAGAAAAGAAGAGGAAGAAGATACAGAAAAGAAAAAGCAATAACTAAGGTATTTCATAGCTAGAAAAATAGACCGACTAATAGAAGAACGAGAGGATACGTAGAAGCAAAAGGAACAAAAGGAAAGAGAATTATCTGTCAAGGTTGAAAGAATGCAAGAAGGTTTGAAAGACCTACCCATTCAAGAAATAAGTATGTCCACTCAAAAAGTGTTAAGAAAAGGGATATTAACTTCAGTCCCTTTGAGGGCACAACAACAATGCGAATCCACTGCGCTAGGAGAAGATAAGAATAAGAATGGAAAGACCATTCCAGAAACATTTAGCGAGACTCAAGTCACAGGAAAAAAGGAAAGGAAGCTAGATAAAATTAAATCTAAGTTGTAAAAGTTGCAGGAAGCTACAAAGACCAGATGGAAGACTTCGCAGACTGGAACCTTGCAGGAGGTAGGTTCACAGGATTTGAGCCTCGCTAGAACAACATGATCTTGCATAATGGGACTTCACCTTGGTGAAGATATATGACCGTTGGAGGCACCTTGACTGTTATAACGATGCTCCAGAACGATTAGAAGATGAATTTATGGGTTGATGGACCGCTTTTGGGACGTCGAGACCATGCCATAATAAACAAATCCGCATTGATGGAAGCATTCATGGTCGTTGGAAGAATCCATTACGCTACTCTGCTTATTTAACCCATCAAATGCTTCATAGGGAACCCTTTTCGCTACCCGTGATTAACTGACCTAACAAAGTATTGTCTATGTGTCAATATGTGTTATCTAAAGGTAGACCTCGTCATTCATTTGTCTACCCCTCTTACCCGTTCGCCTACCCCGACCCATATTTTTAAAAGTGAGAATGTCGGGCGAGCCTACTGAATTAGAGAAGTTTGTCTAAGAGGTTCTCAGGAAGATCATGGATGATAGACCATTATCTAAAGGAATCTAGGCATCATTGACCAGGGGACTGTAGGCTTCCCCTTCGACTGGATGTCATTTTGGCCGTGTTAACCCCATGACTATGCAATGGAGTAAACATCATGGTGATCTGGCTAATGCGAAGCAGATACTGTCAATCTTACCAGAGTATATCCCAGCTTTGGCTAGCATCGTTAACCATGATAACATCCCATGGGATTATGAGTACACCTTGTTCACCACGTACATTTTGAAAGGAATACGCGTAGTCGAGTGTCAGTTAGGATAGATCCCACTGCTAAAGAACAACGAATTCAATCTAGGAGACAGGAAGAACCATGCTACACTAGTACCCCACCGCTACTTGACGAGGTCAACTGGGAAGAATCCTTTCCTCATCTTCTAGCCATGGATTAAGGAAATGGCATAGTCCACTGTGTTAAATGTGATGAATATTCCTCATTTTGGTCGTCACCAGGAGGTTAACGCTTGCATTAAAATCCTCTTGTCATGCTATCATGGCGGATACATGTGGCTTGATCGAAGGATTACTGTGGATCCGACGTTGATCCACCAGATTACAGGCTTAAGAATGAAGGGACCTGACCCTCAACAATTCTTTCCAGGGAAGGCCTCAGACCGCTCCCTGGCATATTGCATCAAGGAATCTTACGAAGAAGTAGAAAAAGGAAGGAGAGATTACAAGGTAGCCTATATAGAGGATGGTGCAGTGCGCCTCGCTTGCCAACGCATAGCTGGAAATCTCGTAAGGAAGAACTGCTCCACACAGGTCATTGGGTTCATGGTGGACCTTGCAGGAAAATGTGTATTAGGCATGCAGATGAAATGGGTGAGCTACCTCGTCAATTAATTAGAGAAGGATTGCCACGAAACCCAGGATTTGGGGTATCAGTTGCACTTCAGTTGGTTGACCATTTTGATCACATTTGTTGCTTGGAAAATTCCTGAAGGAGCCACCTTTCCAGAGATCGAACCATTAGAGCCGTTGGCCGCTAGGTTTTCCACCTTGTGGTACACCAACGACATGACCAAGTAGTGGCAGTCCAACGTTGTGGTTGATGCATAGTATCAACAATTGAAGGATTCCATCAAGTCATTTCCATGTATGACACTACGCACCCTACACCAATACAAACCAATAGAAAAATTCCACATAGATCCATATTTCATCTATATCATTGTTCATAGAGATGAGAACAAGGAAGAGTTACAGTCATACTACAAGCTAATAGATGAAGACATGGAGAAGAGCACAAAGGAATGGCCAAAGGAGTTCCTTGTACCCGTAAGTGATGCAGAGCTCTTTGATACTGACACCATAGGAATCCCCATGGTCGCTCGAGTTGAGCATGTCAGATAGTCTAGTGGGATGACGAAGAAGAATAAATAGGAATAAGTCCAGTATATAGAGACCGATGATGAGGACAACGCTTCTCAAGAAAATGGATCTGGATCGCTAGGAGGAGGAGGAGATAAAGCATATGGACAAGGTGGAGGGGATGATAACGTAGGAGGTGAAGCTACACCAACAGAGGATTCCCTTGCTGGGATAGTAACACCACAAATGAAGAAGGTTTCTCCAAAGAAACCTTCAGCAAGAAAGAAGACACATGCTAATAAGTCCCAATTAGAAGCCATGCTCACAGAGGACTATATCAGTTTGGTTGACGAAGCTATGTAGGACACTTCCAAGGACATCTTGTAGATATATGGAGAAAAGGAGGAAGAGCTATATGGAAGGGTCAAGAAGGAATTGAAGGAAGTACAACAAGCTATTCGTTTGGTCCACGCAGTACCTACTACGCCTTCCTCGTCACAGATTGTAGAATTAGGGGATGAACCAACCCAATTGAGAAGACTTGGAGATGTGACAGAAGATTGACTTTAAAAAGTCCAGGAAGAGAAGGAGAATGATACAAAAGCCTTGAAAGAAGAGAAATATGAAGCCTTAGAACAATTATGAGTAGTGCGGTACAGTCTAACTACCTACGAAAGTGAGAGAGAATAATTTTAGGCGATGGTATAGGAGGAAAAGACCCAAATACAGAAAGAAAAGGAGTAGTTGCTCAAAAAGAGGTCCATAGTCAAAGAATCGGTGAATAAAGAATATCAGTTTGTGCCAGGCTTGGCACAGGAGGAGCAAGTCGAGGCTCAAGTGGTGGAGCTCACTAAGACCATCCAACAACTTCAAGTGAGGATAACAAAGTTGGAGGTCCAAGCAGTGTCGAGCACTCCGTAGGAGGTGTGTGAACAGAGGGAGGAAGCTACTAAAAATGAAGTTGTAAGAATCAGAGCCCTCGCCTCAGAATGAAAACAACTGAGCAATAGAAGCGCATAGACATATGAACGCCTCGCAGAATATCCAGAGCTAAGGAAGATGGAAGCATAGTTACAAAAGGCGCATCAACATGCATTATCAGTGCAGGCCCAGATGAAGCTACTCACTGTAGTTGAAATAATGCAGAGATCCCAGGAGAAGCACCCAATACAACAATAGATCTCTTCCATCTAGGGTAAAGTAATGGAAATCACGCGGAAGCTGCAACCTGTGCAGGACGAAGCCTACAAGGTGTTCGAAGAAATTTATGGACAAGGCTCACAATTGGACCCAATGGTTGCAAAAGTAGAACAACACCAGGAAGGGCCTGTTATAGAGAAAACGATTGAGGAACTCGTTGAGAAGGACGCTCAGAAGAAGCAACAATTCGAGGTAGCTCGAGTTAAGCTCGAGGCCTTGAAAGCAACGTTATCTAGAACTGAGTGACTCGGGATGAGTCACAGGTGAGTGTTGGGGGCTTGTTGTCCCTCGACCAAGTTTTGAGGAAACCTTGGTCATATGTGATTCAATTTTTGGACTTTGACACATTGGTCGAGGAAGGAGCACCCAAAAGAAGCTAAGATCGCGGATCTCACTCATTTTGTGGGCTATGTGGACCTAGTAAGGGCTTCTTTAGGGTTTTTGTAATGGTTTATGGGATGTCGGCCCATGGGGTTTACCCATGATTAGGCCTTATTGTAAGGGATTGTAAAAGTATAAATAAGTAAGAATGTATTGTAGTAGAATAAGAGAATAAGGGGAAGTGTCTAAGTGCAAGTGATTCGACTGGATCTGTGCAAGGGAACATCTATGTGTAAGGCTTTGTGCTTGATAGAGAGTTGGCCCTGTGCCTTGACCTAGTTGGAAGGAGGATCTAGCGCTCAGTGCGCAGATCTCCTGTCCTATGCGAAGATCGAATCTGTGGCTTAGTGCACAGGAGTCACTGAATGTAAGATATTGACTGATAATAAAGAAGATGAAGCAGTTGGTGGACGTAGCCCTACATTGGGGTGAACCACTTATATCTTGTGTCTTTTGTTATCTTTGTGTTGTGTTGTTTATGTTACGAATCTGCTTAGTGCTTATATTATTATGTATAATAGATAGATCTATAGATGCTTAGTGATTTATTTGTGTTAAAGATAAATGAATGCTAGATCTAACTCAATGCTATGTGCTAAGTGGTTGAAGTGGCGCTTAATATTTATTGTTACTGCATCGATCTATATTTAAGTATGTTATGCGATGTTAATAAATCTAATGAACGAATGCATATCATCGTCTAAGTGTTAATAGAATAACCTGCGAAGTGTTGTTATCACAGATCTATGTCCCATATTGGTTACAGACACATGTGTACTGTAACCCCCGCTGCTTCTACCTTAAGTGAGCCTTCACCTGCTTCGTAGGTGTTGCCTAAAGGGTTGGTAGTTACGATTTTTTTGGTGCGTTGTTGCACGTTGAACCCTAGTTTTTCCCCTGTGCCAACAATATATTAAATAAGAGGATTGGAATCAAACACATACATACATGGAACTATTCAAATGTTAAATGAGGTTGTAACCCTGTAAAGCAAGGGAATGGTTACATATCAAACAAAAACATGATAAAATATTATACCATTGAACTCATTAAAAGAGGTAATGATGCGTATGGCATAAGGATGCCACAGTAAATGTTATTAATAGAAATATAAACTTCGTATGTTCAAGAATAATTACAAACTATAAACCTAGGGTTTAAAAAGATGGAGTATTAGAATATATTATCTTGGGAAATTCATTCAACCATGTAACTTGTGAAGTAAACAATAATAGATCGACACATTTTTACAATCAATATAATGAACCAATACTTCTGTACCTTGAAATGGAAACACATGATTCAATAGGTTTCTTTTCTTGATGAAAGACCCTCTCTTCCTTGGCACCAATCAAGGCATCGACCAAGGCATAAACATTGTTGTAGTTTTTAAACGGGCTAAGCCATGGCCTTAGTCTGCAAATGAGCTTACCTGCAACAAGGAAAAAACTTAAACACAAGGATAATGAAGGTATAGTAGACCACATAAACTATTGTAAGAAACTATATAAATATTGGTTACATGTGGTCGGTTATCCAACCAACGTAGTAATATTTTTATATCCATTTACTAGCACGTTGTTGACATTCTCTACATAAATAACAAAGTAATGATATTAATCACAAGTAAATTAAATAAGCCACAAAGTTAGTTATTAGAGAAATAAACCACGGTTAGAAACTTCTTACCATGTGACAACCCTGCTATGAAGAGACTTGGTGACTTAACCAGCCTGATAAAACCTTTAAGCCATGGAGTAATCACAAAGTTTAATCTTCGCATCAATATCAGGATACCATATGATTATAATGGAATATCATAGAGAGGAAATGAAACAAATATTAAATCCAAATCTAATATCCACCATTAAAACTATAATCTGAACCTGGAAGTAGAACCACCTCCATGAGGACTCCATGAGAGGAGTCTATTTTGCAATTTTTCATTTGATTATCAGAGGCAAAGATCATAAGGTTAGAGGAAAAGGAGATAAGTTCTATGTTTTCCTCCAAACCAAGATTTTAAGGGAGATGGTATATTAAACCCGCATAAACAAGTTAAGTTAATAGATCATACAAGTAGTAGTTGGTGTTACAGAATGTTTCAGAATGTTACCAGACCCCTATACCAAGATAGAAACACTACAAGTGGACACTAAACTCCCTTTAAACTTAGTTTAACCAATCAGAAAGTGATCCAGGTGGATATTAGTGGCCACCCACCTATTCCACTAGCTCATTTTTTTTTTTCCATCTTGGAAGTTTTTCGACAGCTTTTCAAGTTCCAAAGTTTTGGGGTCGTTTGGAGGCCCTAAACGACGTCTTTTGGGGATTTGGGGCCTAGGTGACTATCCAAATACATTGACCTGGGCCATTCAAAAATCTTTCTCGGTTAGACCTTTCCAATGGTTTATCGAGTGCCCCAAACGGAGATGGTATGCAAAAGTTACGCCCCCTGAAAGTTGACGTATCAACTACCCCAATCGGGGCCCGCAAACATTTTGGACCTTCATCTTCCAGGGTTAGGGTTTTGGATTTTACTTATGTGAAAAAGTCCTTTGGAGCCTCATTGTAACAATCATCTTCTTGTGAATGCGAGTATCCTTTACATCTCTTCTCAAAGATAAGCTGTCACCATTCTAGAGAGTCTTTCACTCTCTATTTTTACAATCTTTGTACATTGTCACTCATTAATAGAAAATTGTGTATTATTGTATCTATGTGTTTATGGTTGCATCTCTGATACATTTTTGTTATATTATTGGATATTCATGATATCTATGTGCATTTATTTATTATATCTCCACTCTCATTGGATATTTACGATATCCAGATCAGTGGTATCAAAGAAGGATGCTCTTGATCATTTTTCAGTGCATGTCCCTGACGAGGTCTGAGTATAGCAAGGTTGGTCTCAAGCTTGTCTCTCTTGGGGAAAATCTCTCTCACACGCCCAAGAAACCCTCCATGGTGGAAGACAAGAAAAATGACGAAGGAGAAGATTCTATTAATCTGTTGCTTGAGAAAGATCTCATGCGACAGATAGACGAAATGTTAAGCCCTAATATTGTCTCACTACCCCTTAATTGGGGAATATTGTATTAGCAATGTTATTTTATTTATGTCGGCTTTAGGCCATTAGTTTCAATTATACCTCCTATTCTCCTATATATACCAAGGAGACATTCTCATTTTGAATCATCTTGTACTTGAACATTTAAGTGGGGCAAAAGGAGGTTGACCCCTTGAAGAGGCTTATTATCTGAAATTATCTCCTTTTCAAGGCGTTGAGTACTTTTTCTGAGGTTTTTCTTTGTTATATTGATATTTGGTTCTTAACATACAGTATCAGAGCTCAAGGTCTTGGGGTTTCGTTGCTACATCTGAGACACCTTGGAATTAACTCTATAACTTGTTTTCTACAACGTTTCAGAAGGAACGACTTGGAGGATATTTATTAGACGGATCAAGGTACGTTGGGTTCACAATCCAATTCCCGAGGCCTTATACTTTCGGAGATACAACCTGTACAAGATAGGGTTCTGGAATCATCCTGAATAGAGTCACTGCGGAATTGTAGCTATAATTTTTTTTTTATAACGTTTCAGACCCAGAAATCTGGAGGCTATTTAAAAAAATTAGTAAGGTATCTCTGGTAAAAATTTCAGCTTCTGGGTCATCTTAAATTTGTAGATACACCCGGTGTAAGATAGGGTATCTAACTAGTCCTATTGACTAGTCTCAAGAAGGTGTTCCAGGTAAAACAATCATAAATTCTTCCTAGAGTATCCAAATTGAGTGGGACTAGTTTCATTGGATCATGGACAGTCTCTAGTATTTCTGGTGCAAGTTTCAGAATTTTATATCAATTATTTTGTGTGGGGAACGCTATACAAGTGAGATCTCCTGGAAAGGCCAAAAATCGGCAAGTTGTGGGGAAGTTACCGTAAATTCCACTTTGCACATCTAATTTTGATTAGACCTATGGCATTGTAGAGAAGAAATATTAGAGAACTACATAAAAGAAATTTTCATACCCAGAAGGGTCGAAAATTGGGAGATACAACAGAAGAAAGAATGTCTAGCAGAACCACCTCAAAATCAAGGTTCAAAAGTGATACTTGGCCAACATGCCACCCAAAAAGGGAACTTCTACACCAAATAAACCTCCAGACAATCCTACTTGGACTCTTGATGAAGGTGAAGAAATGC
>SNQJ01S0070285.1:23990-38699 GCA_010110895.2 Picea sitchensis | reverse complement strand
TTTCATCCTCTAAAGTAATAGTTTCATGACTCTCCTCATGAGCCATACTTGGTGAATGTCTCCTTGAAGCTTGAGGTGATTGTGTAGTTCTCCTTCTTGACAGTTGAGAACTTGGCTATACAAGTTGACCTTCTCCTCTTGTGAGCTTCAACCTTGTAAGCATCAGAAAACAAACACTAGAAAACAATCAAACCTTCAAAAACCTATACTCTGATACTATCTTGATCTGAAAATGAAAGGCTTGAGTCTCTTTAAAATTGCAAGTGAAAATTTGTATGTGCTTGGGTAATATGATCAAGTTACAAACACATAAATATTAATGAGTTTTTTACGTAATAATGAGCAGCATAAATAGTCATAAATAGCCATCAAAATACACACATTAACATAGAAAAATGAAAAAAGGAGTTCACCCCTCTCTTGGGCTAAATCTCCTAGTCCATATTCCAATGAATCAATTTCATTAATTCTTGGGGGCACAGGGGAAGACCCAGAGTTCAACGCTACAACAACACACCAACAAAACCCTAACTACAGGCCCTTTCGGCAACACCTGTGAATCTAATGAAGTCTTACCCGAGGTAGAGGCAGGGGTGGTTGCAGGACTCAGGTTTCTGGAACCTTAGCGGGGACACAAATATGTGATTATAATACTAAAAAAAGCACTCAACACCAACAGTTCATCAATATTAAACCACTATCTACTTTGTAGATTAAATAGAGCATCGCATCATTCACTCAGATATGATCTATCTCAACACTTATCATAAAGAGTTAGATTAAATATATCAGATTCAAGCACTAATCACATTCACATAGGTTAGATCTACATCCATATACATCATTAGCACAAAGCATAAACATATCTATCTATCTATATCAAAACACTTAGCAAGTAAAGATATAAACACATCAGGACATCACACAAAGAATAACAACATAGTGTTTATGTGGTTCACCTGCACCCTGGGGCTACGTCCACCAACTCTTCCTCTTTATTATCTTTGTTCAAGCTTCTTATAGGCATATAGCATCAAAATCCTACTTCGCATAAGACATGAGATCTATGCGTGCTCCACCAGATCCTCCTTCTTTGAGCTAGGGTACAACACTAAGATTTCTTACAATTTCTTGCACGTAAATCTGCAAGTCTCACACAGTATGCACAAAGCACTTACAATCTTCCAAACACATAGATCTATCACTTAGCTCACTGACCTACTAGGTCTCTTTCTACATCACCTAGCCTTCTATTTATACTTTACAAAATAGGCCTAAACATGGGTAAACCCATGGGCCGACATTCCCATACCCATTACATATTCCCAAATCCCCAAAAGGACCCAAAAAGGGGCCAAGATCCTGTGATCTCTGCTTCAACTTGTGCTCCATCTTCGGCTGGCTATCAAAGTCCCAAAATATGTCAAACTTGACCAAGGTTCTCCCAAAACTTGGTCAAGGCCCAGTAGGCCCCCAACACTCACCTGTGACTCATCCCAAGTCACTCTGATTTGGGTAGTTCTTCTTCAAAATCCTCGAGCTTGGCTCAAGTTGCTTCGACTTATTATTGTGCCATGCCCTCTTATGTAGTGAACTCTTGGATGACTACCTAATTCACAGGTCCCTCCAGGCGTTGTTCAACTACAGTGAGAACCTACTCTAGTTTTGCTCCTCAACCTTTGATCTCTATGAACAATTGGTAGGAATTATCTTGTACAGTTTGGAGCCTCTGAGTTACTTCCATAACTTTATTGTGTATAGTGTGGATCTATTGTTGGGTGGTATGTTTCTCTTGGGAGTGATTCATTCTTTCCACAACTAATAGGGGCTTCAGTTGCGCTTGTATCGCTTCAACTCAATTCTTCACCTCTTGGAGTTGCGAATCTAGTACCTTCAGTTATGAATTCTCAGTGAGTTGTTCATAGGTCTGGGCACTGTGATCAGTGAGTTTCCTGAATTCCATAGAAAGGGATTGTATTCGATCAACTGTGCTTTGAGTAGTTGCTTCTCTTTGATCCCTTACATCCTGTGGCGTCTCGGGCACTATGTGGAGGTCTAAGTTTGCTATTCATTCTTGTAACTGCTGGATAGCTTCGGAGAGATGCTCCACTTGCTGTGTGACTCGATCCTTTTCCTCGATTTCTATGACTGTCACAGAGTGAAGTGCTCTACTAACCGCTTCCTTCACTTCGAGTTTCTCTGTGAGAAACTATTCATTTCCTTGCTGCATTTGTGCTTTTTCTTCATTGAACTTCGCTTGGAGAGAAATATTTTCTTCTTCTGTAGTTCGATGTTGTTCTACAAGTACTCCTTGTACTTGTGTCAAAGACTAGGTGGCTTGTTCTATTTCCTCTTGTGCTCGGTGAAGGCGAGCTTCGACTGTATCATCTAGTCGGTGGAGTTGGGCTGGCTCATCTCCCAACTTGGGTTCTCCTAGTGCAGTGGAGACTGTGCAACTGTACTGAAGGGCATGCTTTACCCCTCAAAGTTCAACTTCAATCCTATCATACATCTCTTCCTTCTTCACCTCTTGTTTGTTTTCTATTTCCAGTGAAGCATCGTTCAGGGCTACTATGATGAAGTTAAAATCATTGGAGGTGAGGACAGTCTGCATCTTGGTCATGGTGGCTTTTGACTTCTTCCGGGAAGAAGGTTTCAAGGGGGAAACATTCCTCTTCTTCAATGGATCAACCTCATCTCTACGGGGAGTTACTTCACCTAGCCTATGTTCAGCATTGACTTTATCACCACCCCCTCAGTCAGGTGACATGAAAGAAGTCTTCCCTAAGGTGCTGCTTAAGTTTTGGACCTCCTCAGTCTTCTTCTGCCTGTTGGTTTCCGGTGTATTCTATTCTTTATGGGTGTCCTCTGGGCTGTCAAGATCCGATATCTCTTCAGGGTTGGTGGGGATAAGGAGGTCAATGGACCATTCCTTAGTGATTTACTCAAGGTCTTCTTCAGTAAGCTTATAATATGTCTGGAGCTGCTCTTTATGTTCATCTGCCTGCACTATAATATAGGTGAAGTGTCGATCTGTGTTGAAATTCATTAGAGGTTAGAACCTTTGTAAGGTGTTTGGATTCATGCGAGTCTCATCTTCCATGGCTCACTTTATCTTGAGGTAGTATGTATGGAACACAACATGTGACTTCCACTGTTTGTTCATATCGGTTGAATACCATAGGGTAGAAAACTTCATGGTAAGCGGTTCGAATGGCTTTATGTCTGGGAAGTTCACTCCTTCTATCATCTCCCAGGAAACAAATGCAATGAGGAATAGGAGCTAGCTTAAATGAAATCATAACCCTGATCCTGTGCTTCTCGAAAATCTAGTTCGACTTGGTTAACTAGGTACTTTGCCCAGTTCATCTGTAGGCCTTCCATGCACTTCCGTGTGAGGTCAACGACAAATCCGTTGACCTGCATAGGTCAGTTTTTTCTTACTAACTTCCTAGGTATTAGTTGACATGTGAGGTGCACTGCACCACTATGGATGGAAGATGCCTTGTAGCCTCTTGTTCCCTTCTCAACATCGCCATAGGTGTCCTTGATCTTCTGTGCTAGTGTGCGATCTGCAGATTTTCCTGGATAAAAGTCTTGTGGGTTAGGTCTTTGCATACTCAGGCCTGTGATCCTGTGGATCAATGTTGGGTAAACTGTAATGCAGCGGTATAGCCATAAGTAGCTTCCATGGTAACACAATAGTAGCAGCTTGACACATGTGTTGATTTCCTAGTGTCTTCCAAAGGGTGGGATCTTCATGATGTTCAGTAGGGTGGACTACGCGAGGTTCATTTTCCATGACTGGGGGATGATATTTTCATTATTCCCTTTAGTTTTGGATAGGTACTTGAATGGGGTGAGAATACCATAGATCTTGTGATCTACGAGGTTAAAGTCACTGAACTTTAGTGCTACGATCTTATCCTGGTCTGTTTGAACTGCACGTATCCCCTTTGGAAGGTATGCAGTAACTATGTTGTACTCAAAATCGCGTGGTACACTATCACAATTCATCGTGCCAACTAGAGGCGAGATGTCATCAGGCAATATGGTTGGACTCAATTTTTCATTTGCGAGGTCGTCTTTATGCTTGGTTCTCTTTTCTGCTGATGGCCGTGATGATCCAGCTCTGCGAGCAGTCGATGAAGAGGCTTTCACTATTCTCGTCGATGATGGTTGGATACCTTTAGACATCGACATGATTGTTTAAGTCATGAGGTCGTTCAGAACTTCTTCAACAACTTTTTCTATAGCGTTGAACTCGTCCGACATACAATCTCAGGTTAAAAGAGTGACTTAGACACTATAATAGGATAGAGGAAAATGGTACAATGAACAATGTGTAAAATCAACGAGTCTATGGGAACAGATTCATAGTTAGCAAAAGTGTTCTCGGTGCATGGAGCGACGGCATAAATAGAAAATGTGGCAATGACTCTCGTGAAATGCGCGAGAAGCCTTCATTAACTCTGTTTTGTCTGTTACGACGCGGTCCAACAGTCTGGTGGCGAACCATAAATGCCTTTATACCCGTTCGGGGATGGGGGGTTGACCGAACAGTTATATTGGTCCCAACGACTATATTGCTTCTCCATGGTGAAGTGCCATGTGACATTGTTCTGTTATGCCGACGAAGCTCCAATTTTGCAAATTTTCTTTCTTTGAAGTTTCCTCTGGAACCTTCTGTAACTTGTAGATCTTAGCTCTCTCCTTACTTAGCTTCCTAGCCTTCTTTCTAGTGATCTTTGTCTTAGTATGCCTTTTTCCATTCTGATTCTTATCTTCTTTTGGCATAGTTACTTTGCGCTGTTGATATTATTTCCTAAGATTCGAGGTTGATACTTCTTCTTTATCTGGAATAGGTACTTCAATCTTATGTGGGTTTTCTAGTGTTCTTGAAACTTCGACATCCATGTCTCTAGTGTTAAATAGATTCGATATGTTCTTCTGTTCTTCAATCAAGTGTGCGATCCTTCTAGTCATGAAATATTTTAACTCTTGCTTCTGCTTCTCTAACACTTCTTCTTCTTCTTTCCTTTTAGCCCGATCTCTTTCGATCCAAGCTTTTCCTAGTAACATGGTAAAGGGGGCATTGTTCTCAATAAATTTAATAATCTCGAAATCCTCCTTTGTCGAAGTCCCATTGGAATTCATAGGTATCTAGGTGAGATTTTCACACAGATTTATCATCTTTCCTCTAAATAAACCTATTCCTCCTAATGAAGGAGTCATAGAAGGCTTCCCTAAAAGTTACCAAGTTCTTTCTGTCATGATATTCACATGTGTTTCCTCATCTAGAACAAAGTACTCAATGTCAAAGTATCCTATTCTTGCTTCAAGGCATTATTTTTCTTTGAATATATTTGATAAGATGACATGTCGGTGGTCATACAGGGTTTCG
The DNA here is from genome assembly GCA_010110895.2 of Picea sitchensis. Classification (NCBI taxonomy): domain Eukaryota; kingdom Viridiplantae; phylum Streptophyta; class Pinopsida; order Pinales; family Pinaceae; genus Picea; species Picea sitchensis. Next base: position 33,295 of record SNQJ01S0070285.1, on the reverse strand, counting down.
TTTATCTGTAGCAATACTTTCTCTGATTCTTTCTAGGGTTTTTCCATTTCTAGATCTTCCTTAGGGTTTTCTTGTCTCATGTTCATTCCTTCAAGCTTAGCAATCATTATAGGGAAATCCAATACTTCATGGTCCATAGATTTGCAACAAAGACAACTAGATGTTCTACTAGGGAGTTCCCTAGCAATATGTCCCAGTCTTCTGCAACTGTAACGGAGGGTTAATCCTCTATTTCTTTTAAATGATTCCCAACTCTTTCTGTACTACGCGCTAGGATCATAGTAGCTAATTTGCAAACATTTCTTTCTAGGATCCTGCATACGCTTGTTAGTCCAAACATTCTTTCTATGCATAGGTATAATATATCTTTCACTATTCTTATCAGATATATGCATATCAAAACTCTTTTATTCTATTAGTGCCCTAGTTTTTAATCTATGACAAAATCTATCAAACATACCTAGATCCAGACTCTTGAAACAAAACAAATTCCACTAATATTACTTCTACAAAGAACAAATCTTTCAGATCTATAATTTTTCATTATTCGTACCTTTATCAGAGCATAGAGCTTGTAGATCTTAACTCTTTTAGAAAAAATTCTCACTTTTACCTTTCTCAGAGAACAAACATTTCGTATCTTACCTATTTTCTTCAGATCAGGATTCTTTCTTTAGCACCGAGCTTTATAAATCAAGTAGAATACTGCACACTAGAGAGACAGATCTATGCACAGAGCTTCCACAGTTTCAGTTCAGATCTTTGCACAAAGCTTCTTCTTTCTTAGTTCCCAATAATCATAGTTTCAAGTCCTAGAAACATAACCATATCTTGGCACAGGGGCAAACCCAGGGTTCAACGCTACAACACCGCACCAACAAACCCTAACTATCGATCCTTTCAGAAACACCTGCGAAGAAGATGAAGTCACACCCATGGTAGAGGCAGGGGTGGTTGCAAGACTCAGGTGTCTATGACCTTAGCTGGGACATAGATATGTGATTGTCATACTTAACAGTGCAATCAACACCACCAATTCATCAATATTAAACCACTATCTATTTCACAGATTAAACAGAGCATGACATCATTCACTCAAGTCTAATGTATCTAAGAAGTTATCATAAAGAGCTAGATTAAATCTAGCAGATTCAAGCACTAAGCACATTCACATAGGTCAGATCTACATCCATATACATCATTAGCTCAAAGCATAAACATATCTATCTATCTGTATCAAAGCACTTAGAAATTATAGACATAAACACATCAGGACATCACACAAAGTAGAACAACATAGTGTTTAAGTGGTTCGCCCCCACCCTGGGGCTACGTCCACCAACTCTTCTTCTTTATTATTTTCAGTCAAGCTTCTTACAGGCACATTGAATTAAAATCGTACTCCGCAGAAGACATGATATTTGCGTGCACTCTGCCAGATCCTCCTTCTTCGAGCTAGAGTACAACACTAAGATTTATTACAATTACTTGCTCGTAACTTTGCAAGTCTCACACAGTATGCAAAAACCACTTACAATCTTCCGATCACATAGATCTAGCACTTAGCTCACCAACCTACTAGGTCTCTTTCTACATTGCCTAGCCTTCTATTTATACTTTACAAAATAGGCCTAAACATGGGTAAACCCATGGGATTACATTCCTATACCCATTACATATTCCCAAATTTGAAAAAGGACCCAAAACAAGGCTGAGATCCCGTGATATCTACTTTGTCTTGTGCTCCATCTTCGACTAGCTGTCGAAGTCCCAAAATAGGTCAAACTTGACCAAGGTTCTCCCAAAACTTTGTCAAGGGCCAACAATTCTCAAAGTGTCAAAATCAATGCTTTAGAATGATTAGAATGAGAAATGGATGGCTTAAATGGCTTCATAACGTCCAAAAACCCTATTTGGGCTCTTCCTACACCTGGTTTGGCCAAAAACTGAGTTGGAATCACTCCCTGGAAGTTTCTCTCAATTTTTTGTTGTCTATGCTTACCAAAACATACCCAGAATGACTGACCCTGGCTCCTAGGCATTTCTCCTGCCTAATCCCAACACTCACATGCATCCTGCACATTCATGCATTCTGTCGAACACTTAGCGTGATTGGCGCTCCCAAGGGTGGAGGTCATGGTCGTGTGGCCCCCATGTGGAAAAGCATCGACCTATCTATTCTCTCTTTTTCTGCTGACAACCGTTGAAACTAGCGTTGTCCACATAGTCATATGGCATGTGATCACGACTTAACAAAAGCAAATTTACCCACGCGCTGAGTTCTAAGGAAAGGTTATGGTATGTTCATGTGAAGGGGTGTGTAACCAAGGGTTGGGGATAAGCCCCAACCCTTTCTCCACCTGGATTAACCATTAAAAGTAACTTATATACATATGCAAAGGATAAGGGGTAAACAACACATGGCGGGTAGGCTGATAGCTCGACCTCCGCCAAGTCACTCATCCACACTGGAGGTCATGTGTTCAAGACCTGTTGAGTGAAAAAACAAACCTTTTAAACTTGGAGAGGGAGCCACGTGACAACCCATGTCTAGGCCATGTGGTACCATAACATTAGTCCACCTACATGCCACGTGTTGTAATATGATATGTCCAACTCACATGCCAGTCACCTGCCACATCAACCTCTACCACATCATCACTAGCCACGTGTCAGTATGACCACCTGCCACATGTCAATACAACCACCTCCCACATATTATTACAGTCAGCTACCACGTCAGCAGTACGACCTTACCACATCAGCAATATGGCCCTGCCACATCAGCAATATGAACCTACCATGTCTACACTATATGACATGTTGGAAGTGATAAAACATCTATTGTTCATCATGTTGGGAGTGTTGATAATGTTCACAAGTCTATCAAGACACATCACAAACCCAAATTCCCTTACAAGATTTGTAAGGGTGACCACCTTCTTAAGGATTTCCCTAGTATTTCCACGGTTGTAGAAGTGTGGTCTCAGGGTCATCAACCTATGTCCTCAGTCATTGTAGGTCATTCTGGTGAAAATCCATAAAATAGTGACAGTGAGGTTGAAAATAAGAACGATAAAGTCAAATTTCCTTGCTTGTTATGTAAGGAGAGGCACCACACCTACCTTTGTCCTCACATGGATGTGGCTTTGTATATGTTGGAAAATATTGTTGATGTCCAACAAAAACTTTCGTATCCTAACTGTTACACATTATTTTCATCACCCTTATGACAGTTAATGAGGTAAACCTATATGTTTCCTTCATAGGGGTCAGTGGCCTAAATTCCTGAAAAAAGAAGGGAGAAGAACTTTTCCTAAGAGTAGAAGTTGCATTTCCCTTTGTAAAAAACCCTATTAAGGAAGTTTCCGTAGGCTGCACTATACGCAGGGTGCGTCAATGCCTGATTTCCACACCCTGATCTAAATCTAGATTGCAGAGTTTCCGTAGGCTGCACTATATCTAGGGTGCGGAAATTCCTGTACATGGGAAAAATGAGCGTCTTCGCTATGCTTCTAGAAGGAGAAGCTTCTATGGTAAGGTGGCCTCCAGACAGTTTGGATCTTACTTGCTTTCATGATTTAGTGGGATCATCCTAGCCTCCTCATGTTATCCTCTTCAACTTATGAAAGGAGAGGAGTTGTTAGGCCCTAATATTGACTCATTACCCCTTAATTGGGGCATATTACATTAGTAATGTTATTTTATTTATGTCGGCTTTATTCCATTAGTTGTAATTATACCTCCTAGTCTCCTATATATACCAAGGAGACATTTTCATTTGGTATCATCTTGGAATTGTACATTTATGTGGGCATAAGGAGGTCGCCCCCTCAAAGAGGCTTATTATCTGAATTTCTCTCTTTTTCAAGGCATTGAGTACTTATTCTGAGGTTTTTCTATGCTATATTGATATTTGGTTCTTAACATATGGTATTAGAACTCAAGGTCTTGGGGTTTCCCTACTACATATGAGACACCTTGTCATTTTCGCTATAACATTTTTTCTACAATGTTTCAGAAGGAACAAATTGGAGGATATTTATTAGACGGATGAAGGTACGTTGGGTTAAAATTTCAGGTCTTGAGGCCTTATAATTTTTGAGATACAACCTGTGCAAGATAGGTTTAAGGAGGAGCCACCTTTCCAAAGATCGAACCATCAGAGTTGTTGGCCGATAGGTTTTCCACCTTGTGGTACATCAACGACATGAACAAGTAGTGGTAGTCCAACGTTGTGGTTGATGCATAGTATCAACAATTGAAGGATTCCATCAAGTCATTTCCATGTATGACACTACGCACCCTACACCAATACAAAACAATAGAAAAATTCCATGTAGATATGGATTTCATATATATCATTGTTCACAGAGATGAGAACAAGGAAGATTTACAGTCGTACTACAAGCTAATATATGAAGACATGAAGAAGAACACAAAGGAATGGCCAGAGGAGTTCCTTGTACCCGTAAGTGATGCAGAGCTCTTTGATACTGACACCATAGGAATCCCCATGGTCACTCGAGTTGAGCATGTCAGATATTCTAGTGGGACGACGAAGAAGAAGAAATAGGAATAAGTCCAGTATATAGAGACCGATGATGAGGACACCGCTTCTCAAGAAAATGGATCTGGATCGCTAGGAGGAGGAGGAGATAAAGCAGATGGATAAGGAGAAGGGGATGATAATGTAGGAGCAAAAGCTACACCAACAGAGGATTCCCTTGCTGGGATAGTAACACCACAAAAGAAGAAGGTTTCTCCAAAGAAACCTTCAGCAAGAAAGAAGACACATGCTAATAAGTCCCAATTAGAAGCCATGCTCACAGAGGACTATATCAGTTTGGTTGACGAATCTATGTAGGACACTTCCAAGGACATCTTGTAGATATATGGAGCAAAGGAGGAAGAGCTATATGGAAGGGTCGAGAAGGAATTGAAGGAAGTACAACAAGCTATTCGTTTGGTCCACGCAGTACCTACTGTGCCTTCCTCGTCACAGATTGTAGAATTAGGGGATGAACCAACCCAATTGAGAAGACTTGGAGATGTGACAGAAGATCAACTTTAGAAAGTCTAGGAAGACAAGGATAGTGATACAAAAGCCTTGAAAGAAGAGAAATATGAAGCCTTAGAACAATTATGAGTAGTGCGGTACAGTCTAACTACCTACAAAAGTGAGAGAGAAGAAGTTTAGGCGATGGTATAGGAGGAAAAGACCCAAATAGAGAAAGAAAAGGAGAAGTTGCTCACAAAGAGGTCCATAGTCAAAGAATTGGTGAATAAAGAATATCAGTTCGTGCCAGGCTTGGCACAGGAGGAGCAAGTCGAGGCTCAAGTGGTGGAGCTCACTAAGACCATCCAACAACTTCAAGTGAGGATAACAAAGTTGGAGGTCCAAGCAATGTCGAGCACTCCATAGGAGGTGTGTGAATAGAGGGAGGAAGCTACTAAAAATGAAGTTGTAAGAATCAGAGCGCTCGCCTCAGAATGAAAAAAACTGAGCAATAGAAGCACATAGACATATGAACACCTCGCAGAATATCCAGAGCTAAGGAAGATGGAAGCACAGTTACAACAGGTGCATCAACAGGCATTATCAGTGCAGGCCCGGATGAAGCTACTCACCGTAGTTGAAATAATGAAGAGATCCCAGGAGAAGCACCCAATACAACAATAGATCGCTTCCATCTAGGGTAAAGTAATGGAAATCACGTGGAAGCTGCAACCTATGCAGGACGAAGCCTACAAGGTGTTTGAAGAAATTGATGGACAAGGCTCACAATTGGACCAAATGGTTGCAAAAGTAGAAAAACGCCCAGAAGGGCCTGTTATAGAGAAAATGATTGAGGAGCTCGCTGAGAAGGAGGCTCAGGAGAAGCAACAATTTGAGGTAGCTCGAGTTAAGCTCGAGGCCTTGAAAGCAACGTTATCTAGAACTGAGTGACTTGGGATGAGTCACAGGTGAGTGTTGGGGGCCTGTTGTCCCTCGACCAAGTTTTGAGAAAACCTTGGTCAGATTTGATCCAATTTTTGGACTTTGACACATTGGTCAAGGAGGGAGCACCCAGAAGAAGCTGAGATCACGGATCTCACTCCTTTTGTGGGCTATGTGGACCTAGTAAGGGGTTCTTTAGGGTTTTTGTAATGGTTTATGGGATGTCGGCCCATGGGGTTTACCCATGATTAGGCCTTATTGTAAGGGATTGTAAAAGTATAAATAAGTAAGAATGTATTGTAGTAGAATAAGAGAAGAAGGGGAAGTGGCTAAGTGCAAGTGATTTGACTAGATTTGTGCAAGGGAACATCTATGTGTAAGGCTTTGTGCTTGATAGAGAGTTGGCCCTGTGCCTTGACCTAGTTGGAAGGAGGATCTAGCACTCAGTGCGTAGATCTCCTGTCCTATGCGAAGCTCGAATCTGTGGCTTAGTGCACAGGATTAACTGAATGTAAGATATTGATGGATAATAAAGAATATGAAGCAGTTGGTGGACGTAGCCCTACACTAGGGTGAACCACTTATATCTTGTGTCTTTTTTTTCTTTGTGTTGTGTTGTTTATGTTACGAATCTGCTTAGTGCTTATATTATTATGTATAATAGATAGATCTGTAGATGCTTAGTGCTTTACTTGTGTTAAAGATAAATGAATGCTAGATCTAACTCAATGCTATGTGCTAAGTGGTTGAAGTGGCGCTTAATATTTATTGTTAATGCATCGATCTATCTTTGAGTATGTTATGCAATGTTAATAAATCTAATGAACTAATTCATATCATCGTCTAAGTGTTAATAGAATAACCTGCGAAGTGTTGTTATCACAGATCTATGTCCCATATTGGTTACAAACACATGTGTACTGTGACCGCCCCTGCTTCTACCTCGAGTGAGCCTTCACCTGCTTCATAGGTGTTTCCTAAAGGGTTGGTAGTTACAATTTTTTGGTGCGTTGTTGCACATTGAACCCTGGTTTTGCCCTTGTGCCAACAATATATTAAATAAGAGGATTGGAATCAAACACATACATACCTGGAACTATTCAAGTGTTAAATGAGGTTGTAACCCTTTAAGTCAAGGGAATGATTACATATCAAACAAAACCATGATAAAATATTATACCATTGAACTCATTAAAAGAGGTAATGATGCGTATGGAATAAGGATGCCATGGTAAATGTTATTAATAGAAATATAAACTTTGGATGTTCAAGAATAATTACAAACTATAAACCTGGGGTTTAAAAAGATGGAGTATTAGAATATATTATCTTGGGAAATTCATTCAACCATGTAACTCATGAAGTAAACAATAATAGATCGACACATTTTTACAATCAATTTAATGAACCAATACTTTTGTACCTTGAAATGGAAACACATGATTCAATAGGTTTCTTTTCTTGACGAAAGACCCTCTCTTCCTTGGCACCAGTCAAGGCATCGACCAAGGCATAAACATTGTTGTAGTTTTTAAACGGGCTAAGCCATGGCCGTAGTCTGCAAATGAGCTTACCTGCAACAAGGAAAAAAGTTAAACGCAAGGATAATGAAGGTATAGTAGACCACATAAACTATTGTAAGAAACTATATAAATATTGGTTACATGTGGTCGGTTATCCAACCAACGTAGTAAGATTTTAATATCCATTTACTAGCACGTTGTTGACATTCTCTACATAAATAACAAAGTAATGATATTACTCACAAGTAAATTAAATAATCCACAAAGTTAGTTATTAGAGCAATAAACCATGGTTAGAAACTTCTTACCATGTGACAACCCTGCTATGAAGAGACTTGGTGACCTAGCCAGCGTGATAAAACCTTTAAGCCATGGAGTAATCACAAAGTTTAATCTTCGCATCAATATCAGGATACCATATGATTATAATGGAATATCATAGAGAGGAAATGAAACAAATATTAAATCCAAATCTAATATCCACCATTAAAACTATAATCTGAACCTGGAAGTAGAACCACCTCCATGAGGACTCCATGAGAGGAGTCTATTTTGCATCTTTTCATTTGATTATCAGAGGCAAAGAGGAAAAGGTTTGATCATAAGGTTAGAGGAAAAGGAGATAAGTTCTATGTTTTCCTCCAAACCAAGATTTTAAGGAAGATGGTATATTAGACCCACATAAACAAGTTAAGTTAATAGATCATACGAGTAGTAGTTGGTGTTACAGAATGTTTCTTAAACGGGGAGATAAAACCTCCCTTGGATTACCAGACCCCTATACAAAGATGAAAACACTACAAGTGGACACTAAAATTCCTTTAAAATTAGTTTAACCAATCAGAAAGTGATCCAGGTGGATATCAGTGGCCACCCACCTATTCCATGGGCTCAAAAAACAGTTTTCGATCTTGGCAGTTTTTCGGCAGCTTTTCAGGTTCCAAAGTTTTGGGGTCGTTTGGAGGCCCTAAACGACGTCTTTTGGGGATTTGGGGCCCAGGTGACTACCCAAAGACATGGACCTGGGCCATTCAAAAATCTTTCTCAGTTAGACCTTTCCAATGTTGTATCGAGAACCCCAAACAGAGATCGTATGCAAAAGTTACGCCCCCGAAAAGTTGATGTATCAACTACCCCAATCGGGGCCCGCAAACATTTTGGACTTTCATCTTCCAGGGTTAGGGTTTTGGATTTTACTTATGTGAAAAAGTCCCTTGGAGCCTCATTGTAACAATCATCTTCTTGTGAATGCGAGTATCCTTTACATCTCTTCTCAGAGATAAGATGCCACCATTCTAGTGAGTCTTTCACTCTGTATTTTTACAATCTTTGTACATTGTCGCTCATTAATAGAAAATTGTGTATTATTGTATCTATGTGTTTATGGTTGCATCTCTGATACATTTTTGTTATATTATTGGATATTCACGATATCTATGTGCATTTATTTATTATATCTCCACTCTCATTGGATATTTACGATATCCAAATCAGTGGTATCAAAGAAGGATGCTCTTGATCATTTTTCAGTGCATGTCCCTGACGAGGTCCGAGTATAGCAAGGTTGGTCTCAAGCTTGTCTCTCTTGAGGAAAATCTCTCTCACATGCCCAAGAAACCCTCCATGGTGGAAGAAAAGAAAAATGATGAAGGAGAATATTCTATTAATCTGTTGCTTGAGAAAGATCTCATGCGATAGATGGATGAAATGTTAAGCCCTAATATTAGCTCACTACCCCTTAATTGGAGAATATTGTATTAGTAATGTTATTTTATTTATGTCGTCTTTAGGCCATTAGTTGTAATTATACCTCATAGTCTCCTATATATACCAAGGAGACA
>SNQJ01S0070285.1:8463-19424 GCA_010110895.2 Picea sitchensis | reverse complement strand
ATGGAACTTTATGGATACCATCCTCCTTCCATCACTTCTTCTCTAAAAGAAAAATCTAAGGTTCAAGCAGTGGAAGATCACATCAAGAATCAACAACAAGTTTTGCAAATCTTAAAGGACAACCTGACCATGGCACAAAATCGCATGAAACAACAAGCTGATCAACATCATAGTGAAAGAAGTTTTGAAGTAGGGGATTGAGTGTTTTTAAGACTACAACCATACAAATAGATGTCCCTCAAGCAAGCCAAGAAGGATAATAAATTATCACCAAAGTACTATGTCCATTATAAGGTGTTGCAAAAGATTGGTACTATGGCATACAAATTGGAGTTGCCTACATCTTCACGAGTACACCCAGTTTTTCATGTTTCATGCTTAAAGAAGGTTATAGGAAACAAGATCCCAGTTGAAACTATATTTCCAGAACTTGATGAGGAAGGAAAAATCATATTGGAGCCTGAAGCCATCACTGACACAAGAATTCACCTGTTGAGGAATAGATCCATTTCATAGTATCTCATTAAATGGAGGAAACTACCGGCTAAAGATTCCACTTGGGAAGATGAGTATTTTATACAGAAGCATCCAGAGTTACTCAAGAATTGTGGACAACACTTGTCTCAAGGGGAGGGGCATGTTAAGCCCTAATATTGGCTCATTACCCCTTAATTGGGGAATATTATATTAGTAATGTTATTTTATTTATGTCTTCTTTAGGCCATTAGTTGTAATTATACCTCCTAGTCTCCTATATATACCAAGGAGACATTTTCATTTTGAATCATCTTGTACTTGAAAATTTAAGTGGGGTAAAAGGAGGTTGCCTCCTCGAAGAGGCTTATTATTTGAAATTATCTCTTTTTCAAGGCATTGAGTACTTTTTTTGAGGTTTTTCTATGCTATATTGATATTTGGTTCTTAACACAAAATGATGGAGATTTTTTCCCACATTCTTCAATGCATGCCGATAAAAATAGGCACGTCTTCATCAAGCGACCACTTTGGAGGAACCTCACCTTTCAAGGGACAGGTTAATTTTGATATTCTCGCATTTCAATGTTAGATAGATGCAGATTCCCTAGATAATTGGTTAAATCTGCTAGAAGGTCATTTCTCTGTTCACCATTTTTCTGATAGGGAAAAGATCACCTTCACACTCCTTGAGGATATCCCCCATGTCAAACATTGGTGGGAAAATTACTGGGAGAAAATTTCCACAGAGGAGTCCGAAATATATGGGGTTGATCATGCTTGGTAATTTTTTTGGATGCGCTCAAGGAACAATGTTACCCTGTTAGAAACTATGAAGACCAGTGCATGAGATGGACCACACTTTGGCAAGAGAGGGGACAAGCAGTTCCAGATTTCACCAATACCTTCCATACCTAGCACACCATGCTAGGTATCAAAGACTCTTAGCGACATTTGGTTCTGAAATACTGTGGGGATCTACACATATACATCCAAATTGAAATGGATTTTCTGGATATCTCATCACTCGGTGTTGCATATTGATATGTTGTTAAAATCAAGCAGAAATTTAGGCACTAGAACAAATGGGAGTTGAGATCTGCAAATACGCAACAACCAAAGTATGACAAAGACATCCCTAACAAACAACTTCCTGAAAACCATTCTAAGACATAGGAAGAGAATGGTCATGAGAAGATGAAGAAGGACACTCAAAAATGGTGTGATTTCCACAAAATCCCCTGGCACAACACCCATGAATTTCTCTCAAAATATTCATTGGTGGCCGAGATCAAAGAGAAGGAGTCGAACCCTAATTTGGAACTTGATTTAGAAAATATCGATAAAACATAGATCATAGACACAGATCCCACTGCTATTGTCACGACCACAACAATTCAACCAGAAGAACCAACACATCTTGAAGAGGGGGAGAACCTTTTTCATTCATAGATGTGGGTGAAGGGGACCCCCCTGCATTTTTTTGTTGATAGAGGAATCCGAAAGAACCTCATGTCAGCAGAGGTTGTCAAACAGTTGGGATTGTCAACAACACCACACCCACAACCATACAACATTGGGTGGCTTCACCACGAGCAAGATCTTCATGTCAGCCAGTAGTTTCTATTGTCATACGACATCCAACCCTTAAAGGATGAGGTATTATGTGATGTTTCCCCGTTGGATGTTTTTGATGTTCTCTTGGGCTAGCCATATATGTGGAAATTCCATGTTGTTTATGAGTCTTGACCCCACAATGTCATTGTTTCTCTAGGGGGTCATATCTACAGAATACTAGAGGTAGTTCCAACTACTGTCCCACCTAAACATTACCCCAATGTAGTATCTCATACTACAAAATTTAGCTTCTTCACAGTCTATTCAAAAGGTGAACAAAAGAACACCGCAACCACCACAACCTCAGTCTAAGCATCGTATGTCCAACATAAGCAAGTCGAAAAGATTGAAGTAAAGTGAAAGGACTCTTTATGCACATAGTCATCTTATGTAACTAGACTGGTTAAAAAGGTCCTACCCTTCCAACCACAGGTTCATGAAATCCTTCCACAAACCAAGAAGCGTCACTTCTCCGGCAAGGCAAACAACTCACCAAGATTTAGATTCACCAATCACCTTCCCCTCTCCCCCGAGAGCTCATCACATTGGAAACCATTGCTTACTAATAAGGGAGGATTGATCCAAGTGGATATCAGTGGCCACCCACCTATTCCACGGGGTTGAAAAATAATTTTCCATCTTGACAGGTTTTCGATAGCTTTTCGGGTTCCAAATTTCTGGAGATGTTTTGAGGTCCTAAACAATGTTTCTTGGGGATTTGGGAAAAAGGTGGATGGAAAAGGAATTGACCTGGACTAGTAAAAAATCATTCTTCTCGATTAGACCTTTCCAATGGTGTATCAAGTGCCCTAAATAGAGATCGTATGCAAAAGTTACTCCCCGGAGAAGTTGACGTATCAACTACCTCCATCGGGGCCCACAAACCTTTTGGATTTTCATATTCCGGGGTTAGGGTTTAGGATTTTACTTATGTTAAAAATGCCTTTGCAGCCTCATTGTAATAATCATCTTCTTGTGAATATGAGTAGCGTTTACATCTCTTCTTAGAGATAAGGTGCCACCATTCTAGTGAGTCTTTCACTTTGTATTTTTACAGTCTTTGTACATTTTCGCTCATTAATAGAAAATTGTGTATTGTTGTATCTCTGTGTTTATGGATGCATATGTGATACATTTCTATTTATTATTGGATATTTGTGATATCTTTGTGCATTTCTTTATTATTTCTCTGCTCTGATTTTGTGCCAAAAAAAAAAATCGGATCAGAAAGAGAGAAGGAGAAAGGGCATGATGTACCTTGTTTCGAAGTTTGTCCTCGCTGCTTCTAATATATGAGCTTAATATTCAAACTCCCTAGAAAAAATTGATACCTACAATGGGAAACAAAGAGAAATGACTATATCCTACTCTACAATATTAGGTAAAACAAATTCATCTACGGAGATTAAAGAAAGAATAGACAATCACATGGAAGAGTACACAATCTTGAAGGAAATATGCCAAGTATATTCAAATGAGAACCAAAAGAGAATACTTACATACCCCTATTTATGCAGCAGAAGCCTCTCCAAGTTCTCCTCATTCATCCCTTGCATGAATCTACCAAGATCAAAATGATGATACGCTCACTGATTACTTCCCACTTTTCCTTGGAAATCACTTAATATATAAGCTTGAGAGGCACAACCACCATGAGAAAATGAGGGATATGGTTGAGGATATCACTCCTTGAGGTTTGTATCATATCCTAAAGTGAATCCAAAACATGGGGGTTGAACATAACCAACCCCATCTTGAGAGAGATGGCCCATAGATAAAGGTGGAGGAGATACCCCTTTTCCCTCAACAAGGATGGTGCTCCCCTGCAGTGAGAGATATGGCACCATATTCAAAAAGTGGCACTCCCCATACATTGGGAGGGGAGCACCGATGCTCTGTAAACATGGTATGGGGGGAACCACCCTTCATAAATGCACCCAAAAAGGTTGAATTTTCCAAGGAAAAGGTTAGTTTTGACCTAAACATGATGGGTTTCCTCCTCCCATATGACTTAGGGGTCATGAAGAACTGTTTTAATGGTTTTGAGGGGTGGAGTCACCTCACAAAGTGAATTTGACACTTGGGAAAGTGCATACGACACTTTTGATAGTGCATGTGACACTTACTAAGGTGGATACATCACTCTGCAACACTTGCGACACTTAGGGTGTGAAATGAAAATGTGACATTTTGATGTGTAATAGATGCCCCCTAAAGTGTGAGTTCAGAAGAGAAATTAATGGCTGAAACACTTTACAAATTATTCAATGCAAGGCTGTTCGAGTGGGAGAACCTGGAAGAAGTTGCAGACAATCATCAAACAATATTAATATATGTTCCATCTCCAACGCAGGCATACCTATGCTAGGAATATGAGATGACTCAAATAATAGAAGAGGACCAATACACTACGGATCTATGAAAATAATGACTAAAGATATGTCCACCTGAGATACAATATGGATCCATACCTCAATGACATGAACCGATTGTAGCCACGATAAATACACAATGGAGCTACGATATGAAAAAACATAGCCATAGATCAATACGATGTGGATCTATGTGACAATATATATATTAGTAATATTACCATCATGGTGATTGTATTGAAATATTTTACATGCTCAAATGATCTCCATCGCAACCTAGGAAAAACACATAACAGAGTGAATGCCCAACCTAGGGTCTTTGTCTTGATCCTGATGCGGTATGAAAGGCTTGAGTCTCTTTAAAATTGCAAGTGAAAATTTCTATGTGCTTGGGTAATAGGATCAAGTTACAAAGACATAAAGATTATTTAGTTTTTTACTTAATCATGAGCATCATAAATAGTCATAAACAACCATCAAAATACACACATTAACACAACAAAATGATAAAGGTGTTCACCCCTCTCTTGGGCTACATATCACAATCCAACTTCCAATGGATCATTTTCATTAATTCTCAAAATGCCACAATCCATTATTTACAATGTTCAAAATGAGAAATGGATGGCTTCAATGGCTCGATAATGTTCAAAAACCCCTAGTTGGGCTCTTCCTATGCCTGATTTGGCCAAAAACTGAGTTGGAATCACTCCTTGGAAGTTTCTCCCAATTATTTGTTGTCTATGCTCGCCAAAACACACCCAGGATGATTGACCCTGGATCCTAGGAATTTCCCATGCCTAAACCGAGCACTCACATGCATCCCGCACATTCAGGCATTCTGTTGAATAGTTAGCACGATTAGCTCCCCCAAGGGTGGAGTTCGTGGTCCTGTGTCCCCCATGTGGTCGAGCGTTGACCTATCTTCTCACTCCTCTGCTAAAAATTGTTGAAGCTAGCGCCACTCACATGGTCATATGGCATATGACCATGACATAACTAAAAGAAATTTCCCCGCACGTTGAGTTCCAAGGTAAGGTTATGGTATGGTCATGTGAACGGGTGTGTAACCGAGGGTTGGGGCTAAGCCTCATCCTTTTCTTCATTCTTTTCTTACATATGCAAAGAATAAGCGGTAAGCAACACATGGAGGGCGGGCTAGTAGCCCGTCCTGTGCCAAGTCACTTGTCCACGCCGGAGGTCACAGATTCAAGAAATGTGGAGTGAAAAACCAAACCTTTTAACCTTGGAGAGGGTGCCACATGGTAGCCCATGTTTGGACCATGTGGCACCATAACATTGGTCCACCTACATGCCATGTGTCGCAATATGATAGGTCCAACTCACATGCTAGTCACCTACCACATCATCACCTACCACTTGTCAGTATGGCCACCTGCCACGTGTCAGTACGGTCAACTTTCATGTCAACAATATGGTATAACCACATCAACAGTATGACCCTGCAATATCAGCAGTACGAACTTGCCACGTCTATGCTTTACAAACTGTGCAGACTATACAATCAACAAAATTTTTCATGTTTAACAAAGAGGACATAATGAAAGCTTCCTTGTTTGAACCTGTTCAAGTTGCACTAGGATCGTGAAGATGAGGCCTACACACGAGTCGGTTTTGAAGCAATTCCAAGAACTTTTATTTTTGAGCATATTTTGATCCCCTAGATCACTCCTCTCCATTGGGAATCTTTTGGACCCCCAAAAGACTACTTAAATCTATCTGAAGATGAGGGAATAGTTCCATCACCTTTCTAACATCAATCGATTTTTCCTTTCTTGGAATTTTTCCTTTAATACCAACTCGAAGGTATTCCACATTCCCTCGTTTTGATGTTCTCATCCTCCTGTCAAGGATTGTATCTTCATGTAGTTCTGAAATATATTCTCACAAGAAATCATCTATAGAAGGAAACCAAGCATTCTTTCCTTGTTCATCAATCAAAGGAGTCTCATACAATCTCAAATTCTCAACATTGAGAACTGCATACATTTGCATATAAGGAGGAAAATCCAAATGGAAGGCATTGTTACCAATCTTTCCAAGAATCTTGAAAGGTCCATATCCAATTAGTTTCATTTTTTTACCTTCTCCTTTAAACCTCTCTTTGCTAATGTAAAGCCAAACTTCATCTCCAACTTGGAAATTTTGATCAAAACGATGCTTGTCATGTCTTGTCTTGTACTTGGCTTCGCTCTTTTCCAACTATTCTTGTACCAATTGATGCACCAACTAAATTTGTTCAATGAACTTGTTTGCTCTATCAATGTCATATTTACCATCAATAGCAATATCTTTCTCAAAGGTAAAATCTAAAGGATATTTTTTAAAATAACCAAAACATACCTCAAATGGATATGTTTGAGTCGAAGAGTGCTTAACCCAATTGTAAGCATGTTGAATGTAGTCTAGGTGTTCAACCCAAAGCTTAGGATGTTTGTTGCAATAACCATGAATAAGATGCACTAGTGTTCTATTAACCACTTCTATTTGACCATGGGTTTGTGGATGAAAAGTTGTTCTCTTTTTCATCTTGGTTTCCATGAGTGCCCATAAACTTGACCAAAATTTCCCAATAAATTGAGAATCTCGATCATAAATAATGGATTTAGGCAACCCAAAATGTACCCAAACATGTTGAAAGAGCATCTATGTTGTTTGTTCAGCTGTAACCTGCTTCTTACAAAGCATCAAAATACACATTTTTCTGAAACGGTCAACCACAACATAAAGATAATCATGATTCTTTTTTGACATAGGCAGACCTCCTACAAAGTCCATGGAAATTCTTTCCCAAGGATGAGAAGGAACTGGAAGTGGAGTATACAAACCCAAATTTCTATTGCTAGGCTTGCTTGCAGCACATAAAGACCATCCTCTTACATATCTTGAAATACTTTCATTCATTTTAAGGCAATAGAAATACCTTTGCAAATTAGCCATTTTCTTGCCTACACCAAAGTGGACAACAATAAGATAAGAATGAGCTTCCCTTATGATGTTGAATCTTTCACTCGATGGAATACAAAGCTTGCCAAGATGATACAAAATCTTATCATGCACATGGTAATCCAATTCCTCAACTTGGTTAGAATGACACCAAGTTGCATAAACCTCTTTAAAATCAACATCTAAAGCATATTGTTCAAGATAGCTCTCATTTATGGTATAATTATGCTTAAGAATAACTAAAGCACTAACAATAGGCCTGTAAATCATATAAACAACTTTGTTATAAATGACTTTATTATACCTTATAACCAAGTGGAATTGTTGTAGAAAACCCATCCATCTGAAGTGCCTTGCTTGTTGTAGCTTTGTTTGTGATTGTAATTATTGCAATGGTTGATGATCTGTGTGAATGATAGTTTCTTTTCCCAACAAATAATGTTTCCATTTTTTCACACTTTTCACCAATGCATAAAACTCTTTATAATAAGTAGGATAGTTAATCACATCACCATTAAAAGTTTCAGAATGAAAAGAAATGGGATTACCATGTTGTAACAAGATTTCTCCCATTGCATAATTGCTTGCATTTGTTTGGATCTCAAATGGNAATGCATAAAACTCTTTATAATAAGTAGGATAGTTAATCACATCACCATTAAAAGTTTCAGAATGAAAAGAAATGGGATTACCATGTTGTAACAAGATTTCTCCCATTGCATAATTGCTTGCATTTGTTTGGATCTCAAATGGTGTCTTAAGTTAGGAAGTGCAAGAATTGGAGCTGAACCAATCTTCTCCTTCAATGCATCAAAAGATTTTTGTTGCTTCCCTCCCCATTGGAAAAATTGCTTGATGCTTGACATTGCATGTAATGGAGATGCAGTTGAAGAGAAGTTAGCAATAAACTTTCTCCAATATTGGGCTGCTCCCAAAAAGCTTCTTACATCTATCACATTGTTGGGCTTTGGCCAATCCAAAATGAATTTGACCTTGGAAGGATCAATTTTCGGTTCTCCTCCTCCAACAATATGTCCCAAGTAAACAAGTGAGGTCTTTCCAAATTCACATTTAGACATCTTCAAAAATATTTTTTATTTATTTAAGACATCCAAAACTTGCTTTACATGCAAAACATGCTCTTCACGAGATTTTCTAAATATCCAAATGTCATCCAATTATACAATCACACAATCATCAATAAAATGCCTTAAAACATCATTCATGACTCTCATGAATGTAGCGGAAGCTTTGCAAAGTCCAAATGGCATTACCATCCACTCAAACAAACCTTTCTTTGTTTTGAAATTTTTCTTCCAAGTGTCTCCTTCAACAATCCTAATCTAATGATATCCACTTCTCAAATCCAATTTAGTAAAATACTTAGCATCTTTCAATTGATCAAGAAAATCATCAATTCTAGGAAGAGGATAACGATTCTTTACCGTAATCTTGTTCAAGGCCCTGAAATCTGCACACATGTGCCATGTACCATCTTTCTTTGGCACTAAAAAAATTGGTGATCCACATGGCGATGTGCTTGGCATGATGACCCCTTTGTCAAGCAACTCTTGGATTTGTTTTTTAATTTCAACATTCTCCATGACATCATGTACATACCAATGTTTGGAAGAGGACATTCTTGCTACAATTGTATCTCATATTGGATTGCCCTTTTTGGAGGAAATCCTTTTGGTTCCTGAAACATCTGATCATATTGGTTAACAACCTCATATAAATCATATTTCACTTTGCATCAAAACCTTGGATTTTTTTTTTTCAACATTATCTTTGGGTTTGATCATCAAGAGGACAAAATTCTTAGTAGCATTGACTAATCTCTTCATTTGTCCAACATTTACAAGTGACAAATTCAACTTCTTTGTATGTGATCTAATAATGTACTCAACTCCATTAAAAAAAAATGATACTTGTTCTCATGACGATGAAAGATGTCTCTCCTATCATATAAGTATGGGATTCCCAACACAATACCACATATATCCAATGGAATAACATCAAGCTCTACCTCATCTAGAAAATTTGTAGTGATGGTAAATCTAAGTTTACACCTTCTTGTCACATACAATTTGGAATTGTTACATATCCATCCTAGAGGGTATGGTTTAGGATGTGGAGTAGTTTCAAATTTTAGTTTCTTGATAGCGTCTTTAGATATGAGGTTTTCTTGAGATCCAATATCAAAAAGATTATCTATCTTGGTATGCTTTGAAATAAGCCTTATGTGGAAAATCTCTATTATTTCTTTTTCATGTTGAGTTTCATTGAGGATACTACTACTTGAAGAACTAGTACTTGCAATAGAATCCTTACCTTGAAAACCCATGGTTGTAATCTTTTTTTCATCACCCGAATTAGAATCTAATTCATGTTTTGTGGTTGTGGTAGTCTTTGGTTTCCCCTTATGGCTGAAATTTTTGGGTCTCATTTCAAGATGAGGTTTCCAACAATGGTATTCATCATGGCCATCCTTTGAAAACTTTTTACATGAGAGTTTCTCTCCCTCTTTCTTGACTGAAGCATTCTTTCTCCCATTTCCTGTGAACTTCTTATTTCCTTTGTCTCCCTTAACAAAAGGCTTCTTGCTTCACTATTGAGGTTCATTCATCCCTCTTTCTTCTAAATGATCTGCCTATACACAATATTCATCTAGAATTGTAGGGTTAAACATAAGTATTGTGCCTCGAGTAGGTATGCAATCCTCCAATATATTTGAGTAAAGTTTATTGAGAAGATAAATCTATACCCAAAATCAAATCTCTTCTTCTAAATTCTTGAGTGTAGATTTGAACACTTTGCCCTTTAGCTTGTCTAAATTTTTTCCAATCCATAATAGATTTCTACATGTATGCTAATGGATAAATTTGACAATTAAGTGCAACAATAAAATCATTCCAAGAGGATAAAACTTTACCATGTTTCTTCATGTCCTTTTTAGTTTTGGCTTCCCACCAAATGAGTGCTTGACTTTCCAATCTAAGAGAAGCAAGCTGAATATTAGTTTCATCATATTTGATCCTTCGTATCCTACAATATACTTCAATCTAACGAATCCAATTATCCAATTTCTCAGCATTTACCTCTCCATTGTACATAGGCAATTCAAACTTAATATCAAGATTAAGCAAATGAGTTTGTAGAGGAATTTTACCATGTTCTTTTGGAGAATTTGGAGGTGGTTGTGAAATGGTAGAAGAGGTGGAAGATGGAGGTGAAGGAGGTGGAGTATCACCATTCCCTCCATTTCCCTTTGGAGTTTTATCACCACTATCTCCATTACCCTTTGGAGGGTTTGAGCTTTCAGCTTGCAATCTTTCATTTCTTTCTTCAAATAAATCTTTCATCATCTCTGTCATATCATAGAAATATTTTTATGAAAGTTTCATCCTCTAAAGTAATAGTTTCATGACTCTCCTCATGAGCCATACTTGGTGAATGTCTCCTTGAAGCTTGAGGTGATTGTGTAGTTCTCCTTCTTGACAGTTGAGAACTTGGCTATACAAGTTGACC